>JAAMPD010002066.1:0-17549 GCA_025266255.1 Trissolcus basalis
TAAGAAATGACTGCATTCTCCCACTCTTATCTCCCACTGTAATCTCAATGAGAGTTAAGAAAAAGCAGTACTCTCCCACTGATATGAGTGGGAGAATGAGTCGTTTACCCGCACGTGTTAGGGAAAAATTCAAACCTATTTCTAGGGTTTTTTCCCAGTATGAATTTTTTTCCTAGGATTATATCCATTCAAAGTAGAACAATGGTCGTGAAATGATGATATCTTGAATGAATATTTGGGTAGATTCGAACGGGCTTGTGAGCTATGGTTATGGAGCCATTGTGTACAGGTATACACTGTATTGGTAAAATTCAGTGGTTTTGGATCCATTAGTCCATTAGTTAATTATTTCGAACCTGCTCATAATAGAATGTGTCGGACCTGCGTTATATCCATAATAAGCTCACCAAGGTCTTTCGGACGTGATGATGCACAAGTTTTTGTTTTGCACATTCGCCCAAGTATTTTGCACCCAATCAGTTTATAACTCTTCGTAAATCATGCATTTTTGTTTTTTCCTTGAGTTTAAAAAACTTCATTATTTAATTGACTAATAGTCATTTTTAAGGACATCATCAAAAGTGTTATATTGGTGATTATCAAAGATATATATATATTTTTCAAGTTTCGTTTAACAACTAAAACAAATTCAGTCAATTTTTAAGCGTTCTTCAATAGAATTTAGCATTTTTACAAAACTTGATGGATTTAAATTTTCGTGATAAAACGAATGGTTTGAATTTTAGAATTATAATTGACATTGACTCAATAAAATATTTTGGAATAATTGAGACACTTATATAATTTTGCAGTCAAATTAAATCTAATTAAAATTGAGTTCTTAAACACTATTCTGATTCTCACATTTATCACCATCTCTCACAGTTTTGTAAAGATGTAAACATAAATATTTTAAACATGTCATTAAGAAATCATGCGATTTCAATAAAACTTTGTAGAATTTGCTGTCACTTGAAAAATAAAAGAGAGAGCAAGGGATTTTAAAAAGTGCGCGTCCCAAAGTGTAAACAAACTACATTTTGATGCGAAAAGTTTTATTACACGCAACTCGTGATTTTAAATTACGGTTTTCTTAAATATTGAAGACTTAGGTTATTATATTTTTTTGCTGACTTTGTCCGTCTTACTTTGAAGTGTATTAAACGTTCTTTCTTTGTATTCAGTATAATTTGTCGCTGCGCTTTTCAACAGTCAATTATACCCCGATGAAATTTATGTTGACAGTTGTAAGGTTGATAAATCGCGGAATAATATTGCGATTATTTAACTCTCCCTCTGATGCCTAATTTATTGCATCGCCAGTAATTCAATCGATCATTATAACGTGAGTTTGTCTGTACACGTACATAAGGGAACACAATGTAGTCATGTTATGACGTGATATTGATATTGGAACATCCATTCATGGATCGTATGTCAAAGAGAATTGTAGGACACGATAAGTGATGGTGAGGGATTTGGGGATCCACTCGTAGCTCAAAGGAACAAGTCGGTCTCTTGATTTCATTTCATAACTCGAACAAACGAATCCGAGTTCCTTCTTTTTTTTTATTTACAATCATTATTTCCGTTTGATCCGATTTCATTTGCGGCGTCACATGTAATTCAAAGACGATTTAGCGCAAACTTTCTTAAACGCAATTTTGAGTTTGTAAAACATATTGCCGGTTCGGATGAAATTGTAATGGTTTATAAAATGACTCGGGTATGATCAAACGTGCGCGATTTGCACTGGAGTGAAAAGTTAAAGCCGTGTGTATCTTAGCTGGAGGACGTTAATGAAATTTACAGGTCGTAACTTTTCGGTCCCCACGAGACAGAATGGCGATTTCCAATCTCACGTACGTTGATAACATAGTCACTTGTCTCGGCTCGTTTTAACGTGTACTGACGACTTTCGGCTCGTCCACTCAACGGCTCTGTGTTTGCACTAAGTGGATTTTCCAATTCAACATTGGAGAGTGAACGATGAAAATTAACTTTCACTTTTAACGGAAACAAAACTCCCCTCGGCTCGCAAAATGAACTAAAATAAATAATCGAGCCGTGTGTTTTGGAATTTCTTTATTCATTCATCCACGTTTTTTTCACATATTCCACAAGTCGTTAATTTTTTATTTCAACGTGCTTTATAATATATATTATACAACCTTTTTGCCAATCAAAAAATAAATTCTTCATCAAAGTCCCGTTAAATAAAATATATTTTATTACATTTTGTTGATTTTCAACATTGAATTTCGTTATTATTATTTTTTTTTCAACATCGAAAAAATCACACCGAAGGAAGAAGTAAATTTTGTTTCACGAACATGAAACCAATCAATCGTTCGCTTTATATTTTCATTTTTATTTTTCAAATACATTTTTGATGTTTTTTTGTTGCCTGCGTTTTACGTCGCATTCGAAAACCATTCGGAAGAACTCAAAGCGAGGCTGAAAATAAAAAGACACGAATTTTAAGTGAAATATTTTCGTGACTCTTTATCTTTGACGACTTCCGTGGCATTGTGTCAAACGCGGACACAATCGCGACGCTCACATTGTCATCGTTAATTGCTGGAACAATTTCTGATAATGCCGCGCTTGTAATCGATAGGTGTTAAATTGTGCAGTCGGGGCATGTATTCGTTCCCGGGGAAATTTCACTGGCTGGGTTCAAGTCTTTGCAACTTGCCTCTGGCTTTCTGCTTCGCATAATAACACCTATAGAATCTGCGAGAATTTGATATTACACACTTTTATTTCCTGTTAATGTTGTAATACGTCGAATATCAGCGTGTACATATTTCACAAATTGATGTAATGTATTTTAATATAAAAGCCGAGCTGTCAGTTTTTTTATGAACAATTGAATACTAATGAACGAGTCTCTTGAAATATTTCGAAATCCGAAATAAAGATACACCTGATACGAGCATGGGATAATTTCAACACCTTGGTGATGAATATAACACTCTAAATTTGATATTCTGAAAAATCATACCCCTTTTGTTCTGAATCCATTTCAATCGCTTGAATTTTTTTTGGAATCCAACCGAAGCTCATTAAAAATAATTTCGATATTTTCATATTTCATCTGTCAAAATTATCCATAAACGTCACTATATATTTCAAAACGAGGGAAATGTATGGATGACGTAAGGTGATAATACACAAGTGATAAGTAATAAAAATCTTATGAAACTCGAATGAAAAATTATGCCGGTCCTTCGAGCCAACAAGCAAAAGGTCAAGATCTCGTTGAAGTCGAGAGAAGAAAAAGGAGTCATGAATACATTTGGTACAGAGCAACGTTGGGTGTGTATAATGCGGGATGTTATTGTACATTTTGTCGTGGAAAATCTGATGATGCGTTCGATTTAAAATTCCACACGTCAGTTATCGAGATTTTATAAAGACGGTGTGAACCTGCATAAGGCTAGCATATTGTGACGAGATGAAAAACATTGTCCTCTTGGAAAAAAAAGCGGTAGTAGAACGACGTTGAAGTGCGAGCACTTCGCCCTTTTTATTATTCATGAAATGAGGGTTACGTGGTTGAAGGTGTTTGAGACGCCTGCGGAAAAGAAGCTTCCATGCCACGACGTTACTAAGCACTCCGTGTAGCCTTGGATCTATGCACTAGTCAGTATAAAGGCTTTCACGACGCGACAGTTTACGATTCATTTGTTAAAGACGCCCCGCGTTTTTAACGATTTCTTTCCCAGCTCGTGTCTCCCAAACATTTTGCATTATTAATTATGCACCCGAAACTCTTTTTTCTTATCAATTGTCATCATTCACGAGGACCTTCCATCATTCAGCCCGAGTCGTTGTGATAGTCAAGACACTCTGGCTGGTAATTCGTTCTTTTTGTACCATATGAATAAAAAAATGGAGAAAAATTAATCGAAAATTGTACAAAGTTTTGTAAAAGCATCGGACAACACATATTTTGTCAACATTTTTAATTAAAGTTACTTATTAAAAGCCACCACACCGAAAGAATCGTGTGGATTTTATTTTATTCCTACTTGTTGTTACGGGATGATTAATTTTTCGTACAAAAGTGGACACTGTACAAACGGAGGGCATGATAACCTTTGCTCGGACGCGGCTCGCGCGAGAAAAATTTAATCTGTCAAACTTTCGTTTTTTGTTGGAGCTTAATTTTTTACAAAGGGTCCAGATATCAGAACCGGCGAACGGGTCCGAAACTATATAATAAATATGTGCATTATGCAAATGCACATAACCGTTGGAAACGTTCAATTTTGAAGGAAAAAAATGTGTTCTTTCGCTTTACAGTTTACGAAAATCCCCGCATAAATGAACAAATAAGTGGAAAAGGAGGAGACGCGAAATAAAACCTGTGAAGTGTATTGTAATAAAAAGAAAATGTAAATTATTTATTTTGACATTCAAAATTTTCATCGGCCATCGCGTAGTGGGGTTTTGAAGTGATGAAAATTGCATTCCCACCTTGATGGGATGGTTGGAACAAAAAATATATATGGAATATGTATGTAGGTCATTTGCGAACACCGCTGTTTGTTCAATAGTGGCCATTGTCAGTATCGACGATGCACAGAATATATATTATGTTCGGAGGTAAAACGCCTCGAGGTGTATCCAGGATGTCGTAAAGTAGTTGGTTTTAGTACAGAAGCGATGTTCCATCCTGTTTAGGTTTCCTGGTGGTGCAGGTGAAAGGGACGTCTAGCTTTTAGTTTCGATGGAAAAGTGTATACCAAAGACGACAAGCGGAAGATGGAAATGCTGCGAAACGACATTTCACGTGGATGAGTTCGGTCTGCGCGTTATTGTCTTCTTTATGCATTTCATAAGTAAAAATTGAATTTACCTGACAAGCTACATCCGACGTTTCGCGTCGCATCGAGTAATTAAGCCGCTGATTTTGTCAGTCGTTATTAGCCGGTCTTTGTGTTTTGCGTACAAAATGAAATTGCCAATTATCGTCGATAAGAAGATTCACTCTTCAATGTACACAGCGACATCTTAGAATCACAGAAATAAAAGTCCTTTTTCTGTTTCCGTGTCGTCGAGTTGTTTGACGTGTTTCAACCGATGAAGTTTAATTCGTTTGACACCATGATTTTGCATGGGACTAATTTTCCAGCGAGTTTTCGGATGATCAAAGCCAGCCCTATTGTTTCCCATTAACGCAAGTTGGTTTTGCATCGGGTAGAGAAAAGGGAGGGGGGGGGGGCGATGCAAAAACCCTCACTGAATGCGTAGTGTCAAAGAGATGCTATCAGAGAGCAAAACCTTGTCGGAGCATTACGACGGGGTACCTGTTTAAAAGGACGTCTATTTGTTTGTCTTAACAGGAATCCGGCAAAACGGTTGATGAAATAAGGGCAAGGCATGTTGTGTGCTATTACTTTCATTCCGTCGGCTTTTGCCATCGCATCGTTTCATTTCGTTCATTCTGACATATTTTCGAAAGCTTTGTATTCGCGTGGCAAGAGACAGGTACCGAGCCAGACGTCAAGAGCCAACGGGATATAGAAAAATGCACGAAAATGCACAGCCGCTAAAAGAATAAGAACGAACCAAAAAAAAAGAGCAAACTGCGACACGTCACCTGTGTCGAATCCTATAGCCGGGTTGAAACCGACCCTTTAATGCATTTTCAAAGAAGCATCAAATTTATTTAAGTGCACGCCCCCCCCTCCCCCACCTACCCGACCTTGGCGATGCGAATTTCCAAGCAGATACCAAATGGCTGCCCGAGTAACGTTGCCGCAGACGCGCTCTTGTCTGGCAGTTATCAATGCTATTGAAAGCTATTGAGCCAAGCCGTTTCATTCATTTGCTAAACTAGTCCACAATGCAGGTATTTCAGCAGGTGTTTTCGTTTTGTAACAATTTGAATCGCAAATCGTTGAATCGTCTTACAATAAATCAACATCTTGCTTCGGGGTCGTAAATAATTTAATAATAGTGAGGAACAAAAATTGGGAACGTTACGTAAAAGTTAGCTATAAATTTCACTTCACATTCTTCAGCGAGAATAAATAACATTTATAATTGCTCAAAAACAAACATCCGAGCGACACGCTACGGCAAAGAAGATATAAATATCGCTCGCAATACGTATACATATATCAAATTCAATTCTCCTGGTACCAGTTCTTATGGCATCATAATTTCATCGCGAAATGTAAATATTTCTCTATCATCGTTTGAAATTCTGTGTCAATATATGAAATTTCTAACGCTTTTACAAAAATGGCTAAAAAATCATTTACTTATTTTCACATGACAAATAATTTAAAATCACGGGCACTCCTCGGTAGGAATTACGCGCAAAAAATTGAAGCAAACAATTTTCGGTGAAGAAGATGGAAATTGTGTTATTTCAAATATCTGGTTGTTTTTTTTCTTTGTTGACAATAAATTGTTCGAAGGAGGAAAATGTGATGTTACACATTTATTGCGTTCGCTGGATTATGCGCATGTGTTTGGGAACAGGATCGTAATAATAAAAGCAAAGTGTAACGACGGTGGCGTTTACCTCACGAGTGGCATAAACAAAGACGCCGAGGCGTTTAAAAACGATTGGCCTCTTTCTCGGGCGTTTTTAATTCGTTTTCTCCATTCGGCCGATCGTAACGGGAGATTACTACTTAATGCGCCCGATAGCACTTCGCGCAGTGGAACGACTTAAGTGTTAGTCAGACGCCACGAGAAACGCGACGATTAACGGTTTAATTAATAAAAGAAAAGCAATCGAAGGTTTGTACAGCTATTAAGATTTTGTTGTCGAAAAGTCTTACGCTGGTTGTATTAATTATACTGTTAGCACAACTTGTAAACTTAACACTGGATCTTGGATTCTACTTTTAAACAATCAGATAAGAAAATCTATCAATTCCAATTAATCTTTGGAGTACAACTTTCATTCGATCATTTTTAAACTTTTGTTTACTTTTTTTTTTAATTTAACAAACAGCACTGACAGACTAGAAAATTTTTTTGAAATAAAATTTACAAATATAGAACATATCTTTGGAATCATAAATTTGCTTGGATTTTATTTGAATAATGTGGAAATAATGAATAATTTCAACGAAACTTGTAATGATAAGAAAAACAAAACGCAGTAACATGACCAGGCGACGATGTGTATTTTCGTGGAAGATAAAATAAATCAACCTTGTGTATAGAATTATTGTTCAAAAATGTATAAACTGTCGGGTAAAAAATAAACTCGGTTCCCACAATCGGTAGTAAACTTTAATTAGTTTCCTTTCAATAAAACAAGCTATAAATTACCCGCACCAGTTTCCTGGAGAATGCGATATAAAACAGTCTAGGAAATTGGATTGCGCACAAACAAAATGTGTGTATAAGCATCTGATGAATTCATTAATTCAAGTTGAAACGCAGGTTGCGTAAAAAGTTAACTCTCCACCTGCACTTTTTTTGCGCTTTCATTTTTTTTATCGAACTTTAAAGCAGGCCGCTAGTTATTTCTATCAGTTGGATATTTTTTGTACACTCATCTTACGAGAAACTTTTTTTTTCTCTGCACACAACTCGTAACTTCGATAATTAATAAAAAAAAATTGGATCACTTTTTCTCAATGAACCACAACTTTGTGTACTCGGACGACATGTATTGATCAGCTTAGGATTCGATTTTTTAATCTATCCTTAAAGAGTTCACTTTAAATCAGCCAACTGATAAAAAAAACCAACTGAAATTATGAGTTGTCACTTCATTTCGACACTTATTTTTTTCTTAATGGAAAAGTTTCGGGGACTAAAATTAATGTCCGGTGCAGGTCTCGAGTGCGGATTAGAAGCGCGAAAGAGAGGGCGTCGCGCTGTCGCAGATCGAGTAAACACTTGGCAGAGTCTCGGGACCGCGTGTTTCGGGTCATTAGTCTAAAACCAACGTCGAGATCCGGCGGCGCATTAGATTAAAGTAGCTGGCGTGCATCTATCTATTCGGTATAATTTCCTGTGTGGCGCTCCTCGATTTGCTCATCAGCCAGAACCGTCTTCGCAGCGCCGCGATAATTAATTTCGCGTATTCAGTTTACAAGGCACCGCGCTCGGCTCGGAGCCGAGCGATTGGTTGCCTGCCTGGGTACGCACTTAATCAGATTTTGCACGAAATTGACAAAGATTGTTTGTCGACTGGCGTCGCGGTGATCCCGATCTTTTGGGCGAAAGAGATTGATCACTTTGAGCGTACTTAATGGCGTGCAACGTCTCGCCCCCCTTCTCCCCCAACCAGCCGCTGTTACCACGATCGGTATAATGAAAAGAAATTTGTCCGGCGCTATCAAGTGTAACGCATCAAAACTACCGAACGGTCATTATCATTATTCGTATTAATATTCATGTTTCGTTTGCTATTATACGCCATTTGGCGTTCAATTGTAATGCCAATTATTTTCGAATCTTTTGTCCTGTAATACATATTGATGGCCGCGTTCATACTAATTAATTCACTTCTTCTATTCATATATTTATCATTATCATATTGGTTATCCCTTGTTCGGTCGGGCTATTGATTTCGCCACATTTAATTAATTAAATATGTATAATATTCTATTTATGTAAATGTCGTATACACCCCCCTCGTGTGTTTTATTTATACTACTCAATTGAACTTCGATTAAACTTTGATTTTCAGATCGATCAAACCGAATTCGTTAGGTTGGTTCAGACTGCAAATATAAATATGGCAAATGACTTGCACCGACCGGGTGCATAATATTTGTTTTCATATAAGGTTATATGAATTAGGTTCGTATGATCAATAATGATTCAATCAAGTCAATGAGCTTGGAATTGCTTACCAGTATCAGTAAACAAACGCTCGTTTCAAGTCCGGTGAAAATTAAAAAATATAGGTTTATTCTTTAACGTTTACGATTCACGTTTATTCTTCTCACTACGAATTAAAATTTGTTGTGAAAGTTCTTTCGTTGTTAAAAAGTTTTTCCAAGTTTCTCTTTCATGAGAGACGGTTTATTGTTTTATCGTTTAGAGTTGAGGGGGGAGGGGATATCCCGAGAAAAAAAGCGGATAGTAAAATGTTTCTCCAGAGAGAAGTGATCATTTTTCAGATATTTACCGATTTCCTTTCAGAGATTTATTTATAGGAGTTGTTCCCCTTTTAAGCTGAATAATTGCAATCAAAAATTTGATATTATTAAAAAAAAAAGTCAGATATACCTGTTAAAGACCGTTTAAATTCGTTGCAAAAACGTGATAAAACTTTAACATCTTCGATAAACCGTTGGTAGAAAATCAGCGAAATTCGTTGTGAAAATTTACTCCATCGCGGAGTAAATAGAATTTGGTTTTTTTTGGATAATTAATTAGTTGAAATGCATCGATCGCTTTTCGGGGGGGACGCGATTGAAAAACCGAATTAAAAGACGAAGAACATTTTGGGGTGTTACGTTTCACGAATTTGGATTCAGCACAATGTCGATGCGGTCGAAGTGGGTCGCTTTGTGCACGAGGAACAACGTTACAGTGCACTTTGCTACGATAACTCTATTTGGGGGCACATAACCACGCTCAACACACCCAAACGAAAAATTTTGTATCGAATTTAGACGTACACTTGTTCGACCGGAGTATATATAAATGCAATATTTGCCAGTACTTCCTTATACATCATGTTTGTTCGCGTTTACCACGTCTGCAGGACATATTGAATTATACAATAATATGTATGTGTACAGGTCGATAAGCGCAGATGCACAGATACAGATGAGTGAATCCATATATGGATTCTTCCCACGTTGTTCGCAGTGATAACTTTTCAGCAGTTTCCCACATTTGGTAGCTGCAAGATATTGGCAAGCAGGCCAGTCAATATGCGTCGCTCTCCGCAGCACATACCCTTTTAGCAACGAATTAATCCCGTGTCAATATACAGCAGGCTCCGATAATGCAAACACATCTCATTGCAATTATTAAATACGAAAACACTTCGGCAAACAAATTTCTCTTTGTGCTTTGGCTGCTGCATATTGTTCCTCGCGTTTACTTATCAATAATGAAATTTCAAATTTCATTTGACATTCATGAACCGGAGTTGCAAAAATGTGTTCCTAAAAAATAACGACGCTTTATTACGTTGTACACGCATTACATGCAAACTCAAAGATGATAAAAAGAACAGAGCCTGGGTATTGTTTGCCTCCCTAGGTTTCTCCTCAAGATCTGGGTCAACACGAACAGTTTCATTTGATTTTTCAGTTTACCATAATTGCAATTATAACTGCCTACAGATGCTGATCATAAAAAGGGACGAGGACTCCCTTGTGTTCATATGATTAGATATTTATTCTGCGATTGCATTCAGCCAACCTGTGAATATTTGCATGGAATATGACACAGATGATTCGGCGTCTATTTTGCTGGAAAAAAAGGATGAAGGATGAAAAAGAAAAACGAAATGAGTAAAACGTGAGTAACATGTGTCACGTTTTTTTTTCACCTTCCATCAAATGGTATCACTTGAATTAAAAGTTGGCCAGAAGTTTTCAAGTGGTTGCTTTCAAATACATTAATTTTCTGCTACACAAACCAAAAGAACGGTCTGTCTTTCTCATGCATAAGTTTGAGAAAATTGAAAATGTTTGTATTTTAATCTAAGTTATCCTCTGCGGATGATTTTTGAATACTCCATTGTATATACATTCGGGGCTTGTGTTTTGAGTAAGTTATTGTTGGGTATTATTTCGACTTTTGCAAAACTGCCAAGAGAGAACGTTGCAACGCTGTTGCTTTAACACGATTATGTTCTGTGGAAAGGCTATTTTATTGACAATGTGGGTGCTTTTAAGGTAGGACATATAACTCAGCAAAATAGTCTTTGACTTTTCAACTTCTTGTCATTTTCAATTATAAATCCAAATAAAAACCAAATACAAATACAAAATACAAATTTTTAGAAAAATGTGAAACATTTTTTTTAACCCTCAAATTTCATAAAATAACCTTAAAAGTAGTATGAAGTAATTTCTTAGACAAATATTAAATACATAATCAGTCATAAAATGTTAAAATTATATTATGATTAATTATCATTGGAAATATGTAATTTTGACTGTACTGCATGTCCCACCTTAATAAAACCAAAAGCGACGTAGATCGTTCGTGGCGACGCTTCAGTTTTATTTCATCGGACCATACAAACTCAATTTGGCAGTGTTAATCGTGAAAGAATTTGAATCTGGTGAGGAACGCTTTGTGTCGTGTTGCTTATTTGTTTGCTCGTGAAAAGTCGATAGACGTCGCTGGGAGTGCTCATTTAGATTTTTTTTTCGGTCGTACACATCAACAACGACGCAGACGGCAATTGACGTCTGAGCGCAAATAATAATGATTAATCAGAGTGCGAGTCCAGGTTGCCTTGGCTTGGCCCTTATCGATCGGCGATTCGTATGCTAATCTGGTCAGATTAAGTACTGGGCTAAACTGCTTCGCAAGCGCGAAAGAGAAGTCCTCGGGACGGCGAGAGATATCGCGCAGCCAGGAAGCACCGCACGATATGATCTATAGGCTCGTCAGCGCGTGATAATTTAAGAGCTGGTTATTCAGACACACCGGTCTTGTATTGATGTCAGAGCGGCAGCGTTCGTTGCTCTTTCGAAGAGGTGATTTGCGACGCGTACGTGGGCCAACTTATATTCGAATTTAAATGCGCCCTGTCGTCCTCATCCACGTCGTTATAACGTGCCCAATTTCTAACCTCAAACTTTGTTTACGACGGATATATTTATCGAACGGACATTCTAAACACGAAATATACCTTCTGGACGATTCATATTATGGTAATTAATCGCAGTGTAACAGAATATTATTCATCATTGTTATTATTATTTTATGATGAGTGTGAAATATTGAAATATCTGTACTGTATGTAGTTCATAGCCAGCAATTGACTAATAGGGTCAGTTCACCAGTGAATTTAAAATGATGAATATTTATGAATATGATAAAAATAATAAATAAATATAAAAAATGGTAATTTAATAAATGTATTGACATTTTAAGAGTGATCGAAAAAGGATCGAAATAACTGAAAATTAACCGGAGCACGTTTGCAAATTTCGTTCGAAAAATATCAAAACAAACTATGTTTATTTTTTGTCTTAGAAATAGGAAACTCAAGGGACATCATGTTAGATATCATCAATTTTTGCATCAATCTTATCAGAATATTTATAAGTACTTATTGAACAGAATTTATTTTTAACGATATTTATTTATCAAAAATGGTGCAGACACTCTATTTTTAAAAGGCCAACTTTAATACTTTTTCCACGTTTTGTTCACAATTCCACGGTCCTCGTAATTAATAAAATACTAAGAATGGTATATATCGGCGTTGATAGCAAAAGCAAAAAAATAATAATAAACTTATTAGCGCAATATTAGGGGGTGATTGCAAATAAAATTGTCTGCACTTAATTGCAGTTGGAACAAAAATTGAGAACCATGCGTCATCAAAATGAAATCAGTGGTTCCGTTATTTTCGAAAGTCTGGTACACCGCTGCCTTTTTTTATTGTTTCTGGCAAAGTGCAATATAATGATAATGTGAACTCCATCTTAGCAATGGATTATCTCATCAGCGTAATTCCGATTTATAGTTAAAAAAAAGCAATTATTTGTCGATTCATTGTTGCTCTGCAAAATCAATATTATGGTTAAGTGTATTTTCACTTGGATAAGGGAGATTAAATAAATGATAAATTTGTTTTGAGTGCAAACGGGCGTTGTAATACTCTGCTCAAAATCGCTAATTTATAAATAAATTCAATCCATTCACTTCAACTATGAAATATAGTTTAACTTTATAGTAAACATACATATTTGTACAGAAGAAAAATCCTTTTTGAGTTGAAAAGTGATTGATTTATGGAATTTAAACTACTTGACAGTTTAAAATACTTTTGAATATTTATTTACAATTGAAAATAAAAATAAATTGTTTGATCCAAAATGTTGACGAAATTGTCGGTTATTAAGATATTAATGTCGCATGGATCTCACAAAGTACAAAATTCTGCTATAATTTTGCTTTATTCATAGGATAAAAATGACATGAAACTGGTAACTCCAAAATGAGTACATTATTGAGGAGGATTTTGGTATAACTCCAAATTGAAATTTCAGCTAGACAATAATCAAGTGGGTATACTCTTTTTTTTTTTAATATACAAATCCTTGATTGCAATTTGATCGCAAAATCCTTGTTCGAATTAGCTCACAAACTGATTACAGATAAAAATCCGAGCGATTAAATAGTGAACATGGTCAATTAATTCGAAAACTCTTCCTTTTATAGCATTAGTCGAATCCCTATCTATCCCCAAAGCAACGTCGTGTAAATTAACATGCACACTATCCGTACTTTAACGATATCTCATTATGATGCACGTGCACAACTAATTACAGAGTCAAATAAATACATTTAGTGCAAAGTTCTATTTATTTCTTGAATTCTGCATAGTCAACCGTACAAGCTTTTCCCATTACACGTTATTTATTGCAATCGATTCGGATATTTAATTTTATGATTGATAAAAAAAAACATGATATCAGTCGTTCAAATGTTCCACTGAACTGGAGGAAAAATTACAAGCCCAGGTTATCGTTTAACTGAGAGATATGATGAAGTAGTACACCGAGTATCTATCCCATCCTCTCTTCATCGTGGAAAAAATTATTGACATGAAACAAACGTTCTTCAACCGTAAAAGATAAATGTAAAATATTAATTGTTCTTCAGTTAATCATTTGAACACGACTAAAGGCTCGCAATTTAATTCTGCTCATAAAATTAAGAAATTCAATATTGCAGTAAAGCTTTTAATTTTATTATCCATAATATTGTCTAAGTTCGGATCATAAAGTTATTCAATTTTATGATCAAATTCATTTCGAAATAAATTATAAATTTTATTACAAATATTATGAATTTTGGATTATAATAAATATTATTATATTAAAAAGTGAGCGAAATCGAAGGAGATATCTTAGTAATTAGGGGATGTGTAGTTACATTCAAGCCAACTTTGTAAATCTACGTCAAACAGTCTGATTGACTGCTCATCCTGGACGATACGAAGTGACCAAGACTTGGTCCTTTTTGTGGAATATCCTTGGTCATTGAGCAAATAGTACATTTTGGCAGAGAAAAGCATACATAGCCACCGGACTATACAGCGTCCATTTCATCGAGAATCCCTCTTTGGGGTGAATTTGACTGTGAATTAAAATCACATCTTTGAAAACTGACATTCCTGGTAATTATTGCCATAAAATTTCTTTGGATCCTTGAGTTTTACTTTTGAAAATATAAAGGCAAAGTTGTGCTTACCAATGATATCAAGCTGTGATTTCTAGTGCATGCCACCAGCCGCATAAGTCTGCATTATTTTTATGACCAGTGCTGGGTCGAATTAAAACACCAATGCCACGACTTGAAGCTGATTCCGCACATTCAAAGATGCCCGGGATTTTTTAAATGCGCGCGTTCCGCCTCTTCTTTACGATGTCTTTTTATACTTAGTGCATTTTACATAATGCAGCTCGGCAACTTTTATTATATTGCTTTTTACACGAAAAAAGGTAAGGTCGCACTGCGCTTCTTCTGCAAGTCCTTTTATTCTTTTCTCCGTTCACTGATGTTTTTTATCTTGGTTTATTATGTTTATGTTAATATTTACCTCAGTTCATTTCTCGGATCTTGGATTGGGTGAAATATTAACAAGTCTCTACGAACCAACTAGAGCCCCTTAAACAGAGCTCAATGAAATATTTAATAAAAATTTTTAACGAACCCTTGAATGTCATAGGTTAACCAATTTTGTCGTCACACATAAGGCGACAGGATGATCAAATCGAATGTCAATCAAAAAATCTTTTAAAAGGTTTCGGATCGACTGAGTTAATAAAAAATCATATTAGAATAAAAATTCAAGCATAAGATTGAATCGAAATCAAATTTCGCCCGAGTACACAAACGTGACAAAGAGGTGTACGTTGTACATTTGATGTTTATCTTTTTCCACGTCTTTGCTCCATTTGCTTACAATTTGAATTTGTGAATGAGTTATACGACAATTTTAGTGTGAAAATTCGTGTTGATTTTAATGCGAACATAAAAATGTAAAGTGCGGAAAGGTTTCGTTCGTGCAATCGTTCAACGTTCACGCGGAGCGAAGTGTCCTACATTCAGGCTGAGATGAAAACGTAATAGTAATTATCATAACAAATACACGCGTCATTATACCGCGGGTATTGTTTCCCCCGGTTACGGATGTATTATTTAATTAAATAAGCAAACATTAAAATGTTCCGTACAATTATACTTTCGCGGTTTTGTTCATTCCAATTAAGTTCTGTGCGCGAAGTTAAATATATGCGCCTCAATTATGCTATTTGTTTTGTTCTCGTTCGTGAAATAATATTTTTAATTGGTTGAACAATTTTTAACCCTCTGACATCTTTCCAGATAAACGAACTTTTGGGCTTTTCGTTTCTGCTGAATGAAATTGAAAAACACGTCGGAGGAGAGGAGGGGAAGAAAAAGTGAAATAAAAGGCGAAATATAATTCGGAAAAACTTTGCAATATCAGGAGATTAATTTGATGGTAGAAAGTTTTTCGATCGAGGAAGGAATCGCAATAAACTGATGTGTTAACAAGGAAAAAAAAAACTAGCGGAAGAACTCATGAATGAGTGGAATTGAGGGTGCATTAGGCACCGTTCTATATCCCGGATCAGTACAGCCGAAGAGTTTGATATCTTTCTGAGCGAAAGATTTTCTACGCGTCTGTGCATACTTTGAGCTTTTGATATTCGCTGCAACACCAGCGTCAGATAAGACGCAGAGATGGGAATGCCTCCGCGGAGAAATGCTCGGCAGATTCGCAATGCATTCAATGCGTTTGCTAAACTTTTGCTTAACGTTTATACGGTTTGTAGGGCATTGCCACTTGAATACTTTTGCCACAATCGTCGATTTTATGATTTTGCGCGCGTGTGTTCTGTTCGCGCGCGCTTTTTGATGAACACTGAATAAGTTTTCGTACGAAACATTAAAATGAACAATTTTTGATGTCACCGTTCGAGCTCGCGAAAAAAAAATCAATTTCAGTAAGACTTATGGATGAATTGAAATTGACAATTTCGTTATTAAATATTGCGTGTCCATTGCGAATCTCATAGTTTAGTTATTTTCATTCATCTAAGATATAGGTTGTAATTGAACTGAAAGATATATTCACGTCATGACATCAATCGATTTGATGAGAGTTTTCGATTTTCCTGTCCCTGGAGACAAACATCGACCAATCAATCAGCCTGACAGATTAATTCACTAATGCAGGAGTTAAAAAATATCAAAGTTACATGCACGCTTTTCCCACAGGTACTTCATCAAGAAACTCAACTTAATTACGGAGCATAATATTTTAATCATATTCCTATTCACATTTCATTATTTGTTCTCAAAGATTTTAAAGAAATGCTCGAATGCAATCGCTCTCTGAATAATAAAAATGACGTAATGCTTCAACAATGTGACGCAGGGGGAAACAATATTTATAACGTTGCGAAATTGCTTTTTCAAGAGCTTTGTTTACATTGAAATTATTTTCGCAAAATTTCTGTATTAGAGACGTTAAATTGAGTTCATCATATCCCCGAGTTATAATCTCGCAACGCTGATAATATTTAATGAATAGAAGTGGAAAAAATTGTAGCACAAAGTTTCGAGAGGTTGGATCATAAGTTATTCAGCAGATAAAAACGAATGTTTTTTTGGACTAATGAAAGGTACAAATTAAACATTCAAAAAGTAGTCCTTGAGATATTTCACATTTTGTTGCATCTGATTTTGCGATTTCAGAATAAAAAATAAGTTCGATTGACTTTGAAATGGTACATGAAAATAAAACCTAATTAGGCCTAGTGAGTTCTAGTTTGGTTTTCCAAAAGAGAAACCAAAATAAATCGAACAGTCTGTTATTCAAATTTCCAACGGGGTTGATCAATAAGTGAGATTTTCGTGCAATTAATCAGACTTATGTATCGGCAATAAATTAATCAAACAAAAAACGCGACGCGAAAAAAGTAACGGACGAAAAAAAATTGAGTTGTAATAAAAAATAAAAGAAAATGAAAAATCGAAAGAAACCGTCAATCTTCTGAGGACACGTTTCAGGGCGATGCGCTTTCAATTTGACTAATGTTCGCGATGAAGCTAACTACTCTAATGGATTACTCATAATTGGGTAAACACTCAGTAGATTGTATCATTGTGGACGTAAAGGAAAACGACGCGGTTTGTTTACCATGCGAAAATTTCGTTGTCTGTAAATTAGAACAATGATGTAATTCCGTGGCCCTTTTTTTTTTTTTTTTAGAAATATTGAACCGCACAATGTTACTTCGAAGTTAAATGAAATTTTGATGAAGCGTGCATTTAAGCAAAAATGAAAATGAATTAAAACAAAAATTAAATCTCAT
>JAAMPD010002067.1:0-17552 GCA_025266255.1 Trissolcus basalis
AAAAAAAAAAAAAAAAAAATAGTTCGAGGCGATAAAAAAAAATTCTTAATTACAATGTTGAAGATGTGATGTTGTCTTATAATAAACAATAATTGTATAAAATTAAGTTGAAATATATAGAAAAAGAAAAAAAAACATTCAATGATATAATCCATTTGTTATACTTTTGATTAATCCAACCCATCCTTGAAGAGCCTTCAAGAATGATAATTAATTTTGTAAATTGTACGTTTTCAACAAATAATTGAGTTGGCAATTTCGGTGTTTTAGATGTTGAATATCAGTAGTTAATTTATGGCGTTGCTTGAGAATGTTTAAGTACTTGTTCAAACCAATGATGAGGGCATCCCATATAAATTCGTCTTGCTGGGTGAATACTTGTTTGTACTGGGTCCAAAACTGAGTAACGTCTTCAACAGACATCATCCGAGAAATCGTGGACTTAATCATTATTGCGGTTTGTTGCGGTAGATTTTGATTGGTCGGTGAATGCTTTGTCACGAAAGCTTTTATTACACATATAACGTGGGCTGTCTTTATATCATACAAGTGACCCTTTTGGCATGTGTATATAATTTGTTTCTCCATGTCTTGTTTATTATTTACACCAACTTTTACTGTAAAAAAATGTAGGTATAATTTGAACATTATGTCGTATTTATACAATATTATTAAATATATATAACTCACCTTGACTATTATCGTAATCAGTTGTAATCAAGTTAGTCTCACAATCAGTCGAAAAAGTCATCTCCTCTTCAGCTGATGTATCATTATCAAATGTTTTCAATATCTGCATACAATTTTTAACCAGTTTCTGTTCTTGCCATGTTTCAAATCTGCTTAACAACAATTTAAATTTCATATCTAATTATTAACTATTACAAATGACATGATAATTATTATTATGTATAATCAATGTAAAATGCAAAACAAACTCTTGAACTGAAGTTGGTGAAGCTGATGAGGTTGGTAAACTGCAGGTGTATTCATTCTCACAGGTAGAGCAATACAAATAGGGCAAAAAAAATTGCAACAGTGTTTTTATGTCTTCCTCACTAGCAATATCTAATGCCTATTCGTACCAATTTGATTAAAATTAATTTTGATCAAAGCACTTATTTCTGAATGTAATCAAAGAAACAGAATGAAATTATTGTTAAAGTTTTACTTTGAACACGTTTGTTTAATTTAATCTAAAATCTTTGTTTTCATCTGTAAATGTTTCCAACAAAGTTCGCAGTCTTTCTTCGATGAAAATTTCAAACTTGTCAGAAAATATGCCTAAATAGTTTGTTCAATAATTGTCTTCCTAAATTGATTTGCCTGAGATTCGATGACGCATTTTCATGTTGACGAATGGTCAAGGAGCATTCACGTTCCTCTTTAGAATCTACAACAATAAATGACATAAACTAACAGGTCTGTCGAAACAGTTTATATCGCTTGCTTTGATCTCAACTTGATCTGATAATAGATTTAGCCTTTTGATAAGAGGCTAAATCTTCCTTGGTTAATAATTTTTGTTGCGGCAGTTTCCATTCTGATGCTAAAATCTCTCTGTATATAAATTCATTCGTTTCTATAATCTGTAAAATGATTTGTCAGCAATTAAAATTATAACAAATGATTAATATTAATATGATAAAATAAAATTGTATGTTTCAGACCGTTTGTAACAAATTGTTCACTGTTTGACTGTTCATGTTCCAAATATTAAAATATTGTTCGTCATTTGTAGTTGCCAAATGATTAGCTTTTGATTGTAATTCCAATATCTTGTTCCGATGTTTTGTTATTTGGTCAATCATTCGTTGCTTTTCTAATTTCACGAGCTGTTGTGTATCAGAGACAGATTTTTTATAAAAATTTATAACATCCTGCAACCTAGAAGCGATCAAAATGACTTAATGGCATGAACAAACAATCCCCCTCATCGTTAGTTCGAAATAAATTGATACAAACTTGTTCAAAGTTTTGCGCTGATAATTTTTAATGATCAAATTTTCATCCTCTCTATGTTTCAATATTATGTAATTATAATTGAGCTTCTCTGCATTTAACGTGCACAGCGACTTGATTTTCTCAAGTTGTTGATACAGTTGTTGATATTCACTTTCCAATTTGATTTTTTCGTTTCTGTAATCTTCATTATGCTGTGTAATAATTCTCTCTACTTGGTCCTCGTATTGCTCAATGATTTCTTTCCTCGTTTCAATATCTTTCATACTGTTTTGCTCATGTTTGTCAAATAAACTTTGCCACTGTTCGCGCGTTTGTTCTAACAAATTTTTACGCTCCTTTTCCAAAACTTGATCTATTTTTTCAAACTCTTGACCACACGCTTTGTTAATTACACTCACCTTAAAATATATATATTATATTTAATATATATTGCTAAAACAATTTGGATGACAAATTCAAATGTTGTTATTTATTCTTTTTGCATCTAATATATTTCTGGCATTAGCAATTTCTGGTTGGTTTAATATATAATATGTATAATATATATGCATGTTACTTGATTATCAATTCTATCAATCAAGAAATTGATCTCTTCGTGATGTTTGATTTGGTCAGTGACAAATTTCACGTCGCTTATGTCCAATTGTTTTTTTAATTCAGCAATCATGTCATCCTTCAATGACAAAATTTGCATACACATTTTGTTCTGATCAACAAGTTTGTCATTAATTTGCAAAACATCTGTCGTTGACACGATCGAGTCCCACGCGCTGTTTATCACTTGATATTTGTCAGAACATTCGTTCGAGTTTTGCTTCAAACGATCATGTAAAATTTTGTTGGTTTCTTCAGTTTGTTTACGGTATGCCAATTCCCGTCCATCATTCGCCCTTTTCACATTGACCGTCTGGTATGCAAACACGCAACCGTATAGTCTTTTTAATTTTCATTCAATTATATTTATTTGATTTTTCATTCATTCAATTATTATAAACTTACCACTTCGTTGCATTCATCCAATAGCAAGTTGAGACAAACTGAGCTGGACGAAATTTGTTCTTCCACTACGTGGGTGCATTTAGAAATTGCGCTTACGTTCTGGCTTAACGTTTCATTTCTAAACAAAGATACATCTTTTTATTTATTCCACAGTTACCAAATGGATAAATGATGATATATAAAAATGCAAACCAACTTCTGAGTTATTTTGTTCCGCAGTTGCATGCGTTCTGCTCGAGCTGATTTACGCTCTTTTGCATCTTCTGATAATAATTTTTCTTCCATTTTGCTATATAAATATCTCTCACTTGACTCTCTTATAGTATAATAAAATCTTTCCTGTCAAATCATATCCTCATGATAATCCATATAATTTATACGTAGAAACGCGAGTTGTTTCTATAGCAACCTCAGCACACGAATATATAAATTCGAAAAATTGGTTCAAACAAACACTCGCTTGAAAACAATAGTTAGTTGCAATCTCTTATTAACAAACTTTAATTTGTTTGCTCTACGTTATTTACTTTTTATTACATAATAAAAATGTTTCCAAAAGCTAAATTGCAAACAAAAAACAATAATATGATGACGAGAGTTATTAAATGCGTGATATGGGAGTAGGAAGAAATAAATATCATATTCATCGTCAAGTTATCGGAATGACATGAATTTTATAATTATCATTATTTATTATATTGTTACAAAATTTATAAAGAGAGAAAAACCAGAGACGAAAGCGAATGCAGCTATGCGGTTTTTAGCCGCTATTGTTTGATGCGTTATAAAAAGGAAATAAACTTTGATATATGAAAAATGAAAATCGTGTGGTCTCATGTGACAAAGAAATGGGGGAAAGATTGTTGATGAGTGTCGTGTGATGATGTTTGTCATTGGAACGAGTTAACTTTTGTTAAAAAAGCATGTACCGATGGAGTGTGTTTCGTGGGTGGCCAGCATCTCACTAAAACGCGACCATACATATTCAGTTCGTGTCATATTATATAACAATAGGTAAAAAATGGACAGATGAACAGCTTTATTTTAAGTAAACATATCAAAATTACGATGTAGTATATAGTAATAATACCTATAATAATTATTCTTTTGATAATAAAGTGAAAATTATCTTGTCATATGCATTCTCTGCATACTCTCTCGTCATATGTCAGTGTGTAATATGTTTTATTTTCTTATGCCAGCAAATACATTTTATATATAGTCAACTTTTGAAAAATTTTGCTTTCTTCGCCTATCAACGCCTTTCCAATCTCTACATACGTTATAAACAGTTTTATTATCACTAATTAAATAATAATAATTTGTAATAAAAAAAAGTCCAAATGTTTATAGCTCATGTAATTATATTATATATGTATAGATATATATTTGTATATATAAAAGCATTCAAGAATTTGATTGGTAATTCAAATAATGCATATAATTCAACAACACAAAAGTATAATAGATTTTTTCATAAGTTTTTTGAATAGATTCGTCTGGCTCTGACCTTACATTAGGAGTTTTGTCATATTGTCAACTCAATCAGTTGTTTAACTGAAGAAATGACAATCTTGAACACGCGTATAAAACATATCAACTTTATTTTATTATTATTATTATTTTTTTTTTTTTTCGGTCAATGTTACTTGCTTAACTATAGTCAAAGTTTTTAAAACTTTGAAAAAATTTTCTTATATAGTGTGGTATTTACATAATCTTCCAACTTTCGCAAACAATAATATTGAAATAATTTCATAAAACTTTTGTTTGAATAATATTTATTCCATCCAAATTGGACGATTTGTTTATTCATTGTCATTATTTTTACAAAAAATCTGACTAATAAAATTACGATTGAAAAAGCTTGGTGTTTGAGTTAGTTGAAAGGAATTGTACATTGTTCGTTCATTGTATGTTAGATTTTGACAGTCGTCTATCTGTGTTGTATAGCCAAAGAAGCACACGCGCAACAACTTTATATTTCAATCTCAATGGAGTTTTTGTCCTCCTCCCTACAAAATGATTACGTTTCGTCTAAATAATCGAATCCATGTTATATTTCAAACGTACATTAATATATCTGTAAGCGTAAGTCAATTACCAAACCCTGTTCGATATAATGTATAAACAATAGCATGTACTGCGTTCATTATTTATTAATATATTTCGAAAATACAAACTTACAAAATACAGACTTAAAATGAGAGAGAGAGAGAGAGAAAAAAAAGAACAATAATAAGTATCTAATTAAAAATGATGAAAATAATTTTCTTTTGATTCTATCTATTCTTATATAAAAATTAGACGCATTAATTTGTTAATCATCATTCCTAATCACCTTCGATTCAAAAATAACAATTCATCTTTATTATGAAATGGTGTGGTGGATGTTGATTTGATTAAAAAGTTTCATGATCAAAGTTATAAAATGCTTTTGATATTCTTTTGTTTTCTATTCGAGAACACACTTGTCGCAGTAAAAAATAAAACTCAACATTTTGTTGTCATCTGAACCCAACAAAATTGAACGAACATGATGTCAAATCAATAAATTGATTACTTATACAATATAATAAAACCCATTATCCATCAGTAGTTAAAAGTGTAAAAATATCTTATTTTTGTTCAACTAATATTGCCTTCTTTGAAGCCAATTTATAAAAATAAATATTGTATGTATACATGATAGAAGAATGTTGTTTATTGTTTGTCTCTATCTAAATTAATTGCCTATGATAGTAATTAGTATGTAATATTATGTGTTAAAAATACTAGTATGAAACTCAACTTCCTTTGCCAACTTTGCCAAGCCCCAAGTTAAATTCAATTCAATTCTTTGATACAATACATAAATACTAATTTACATTTCGCAGTTGATTTAATTGATTAATCATTGTTAAAGAAAGAGCACCATCATAAAACGTATTATTTCAAAAGAAAAGAAGAAAAAATAAAAGAAAAAAAAGAAAGCTACATGTAAACACTAATGTTCCCAAAGTATGAGAGGCAGAGAGAAAAATAATTTAATTTTGTTCGTATTAGCCTACAAGCAAAACAATAAAATTCATAGTAACGATTTTGCGTTTATCAGATACTGCTTGTTTCGACTAAACAATTACCTAAATGTTTCAAACATAATAAAAAGTAATCTACAACTTTACAATTTCGGATGTGCAAAATAAAAGATGTGAAATCGATCGGTTTCAAAAGAAACTTATACCGTACAGGGTTGTGTATTACAATTATCCACAAACATTGTTACTCAGAAAGTAGAATTTGATAAATAAAGATTGGTTTTTGTATACTGAACAAAAAAAAAAAAAAATGCGGAGCTATAAAAGGAATGGATTAGCCGTTGAGTTTGTATTTGACGTCCACGGATCTTGTCGAATCTGATTTATCGTTGGACGGGGCGGTGGTGGTGTTACCGATGCAAATGGATTGGCCGAGTATGGTACATTTGCTGAGAAAATATAACATCATTGTTATTTGAATTCAATCTCGGAAAAATAAAATTATTATAATACACACAAGAAAGTAATTGAAACAAACTGAACCAAAGTTAAAAATGTTTCAATACCTGACACATGCGGCCAAAAGTAAAGATATCTCATCATTTTTTTAAATATATAAATGTAAAAGTTTTTCTGTTCTTATAAGAACAACAAATCCATGCTGTCATGCAATACCGAATATTGTTCACGTATACTTACAACTCTACTTCCAGTGAAATGCTGTATTGCAGACAGAATGGTACAATTCGTGTTACCAATTTATATTACAATACGAGATATTTCAATTTTCTATAAGTGTTTTTTTTTCTTTATTTATTTATTTATTTATTGCTCTAGTATTAATGCTAATTGAATAATGATTTCAATAACTAAGAATCAAGTACATACCCGCTGGTCCTTGCGTTGAGCTTTTGATTGTAGACGACGCACTGACAAGATTGTCTAAATTCACCAATGCAGAATTTTCACCCAAAAACGATTGAGGTGTTTTTTTGATAGCACCGGTACTGGCCGGAAGATTATCATTCATACCCCGCAAATCAAACGGATCTGAAGGTACTGCACTGCTCCCTGGAATGAATTCAAAAGTTCAATTGTTAATTGTTTTTCAACTCAAAATTAAAATTAAAATAAAGATATTGATCAATACCATTATTGACTGGCTGAGGACTGACTCCAACTTTGTTCCTATTACTAATTACATCAAATTCATCGAACTCTTCAACAGGACTTGAATCGTTCTGATTTTGAGAATTGAAATTGTTGAACCTAGATCCTGTTCCGTTGAAACCGTTGCTTGTTGAACCGAACGATGAATTAGTGACTGGTGGTAGGTTAAATCCAAGCGCCGGAGGAGATAAAGGCTTTGATGCGGCTTGTACTGGGCTCCATGGATCTGTAGTTACCAATGATGCTGCTGCAGCAGCAGCAGCAGCAACAGGAGCCGGCGGTTTCCACGGGTCAATGGTTGCAGCTGCAATTAAATTAAAACTCATTTAAATGGGTACAATTTAATATCAAGGATGTAATTCAAGTTTTCTTATGCTTTTCATACTCGGTCTCTGTGGAGAAACAGGGCTCCATGGGTCTTTAATTGGAGAGGTATTGTTTGTTGTCGGTGCACTCCATGGATCATTTTGAGCCTGCAAACAAACGTGACAGAGTTAATATCAATCATGAATAATAACGTTTCTGAATGAATTAAAATTTGTTAGGAACAAATTCATGGAGTCATGATATTTGATCTGTTTCATTCTTTTCTACATAAATATCAGGATCGAACCTGAGTTCTCTGAGGCGGGGCAGTGATAGGAATTCCCCATGGATCTGTTTGGCCTGGCGAACCACTTGCTTCTCCTAGATTAACATCGAGCAAATCCAGCATATGACTTTGCTTTTCAGTTTGCGGTGTTCTGAAATCAAATAATAACAATGACAGTTTAGTTTGTTCTTATCAATTGATTATGTTATTTGATCATTACTTGAAATCTTGCTGGCTTTGACTGAGCGCCAACTGAAGTCGGACATCATCGCTGCGTCTTCGTTGTTCTTCTTGTTCAGCTTCTTCGCGAGACATGGCCAATGCCAATTGTAGTTGAAGTTCTTCTTCGCCAACAGTTTGTGGTCTCGCAGCTTCTAATTCGGTTGAAGAGTTTGCTGAAAAAGAAAACAAAAGTTGATCTTTCGGAATAAGCATAATGAAAGACTAAAACAAAAAATAGAAGAAAATAAAAGGTACAAACCGGTGGTACTACGTCTTGCAGATGACGATTCATTTAAATTGCACGGTTCCCAATCCTGAAACTAGAATTGAAAAATTGTTTAATCAAAACAAAATGATGATTGACGAAGAATAATAAACAAAAGCGTACGTCGCTGCTGACTGGGGACATTGTATCCAAGCCATCGCTGCCAAACCCGCTGAGACATTGCACAGATCTTTCCTTGGCTTTCAGTGCTCTGGCTCTTTCGTTTTTCAATCGCTCGTCGTCTTTTAATAAGGCCACCAGTTGCTTAGCTTTCTCTCGTACGTTGATTCCTTGATCTTTTGGTCCTTCCATGTACTGAAAGTCTGAAAGACCCAAAAAATTGTTATATAAAAATGATAATTGAGTGAAAAATAAAAAGCAAATATATACCTTTCAAAGTTTCAATGGCATAAATATTCTCTTTGCATTGTTGAGCAACCTTGTCTGTGCCAGTTTTAATGAGGTATTCCAAGAGCACTAGAGCTTTGTAGACGTGTCTCCAATTTTTGCCGTGATCGTTTAAACGTTTCCAGAGCATTTGCATTATTTCTGTAAAAGCGACGACGTTGTAGGTGAGGTCGGCGATCTCCGCCATGAGCGTGCTGCTTGGACCCCAAGGATCATTGCTTGTAGCTTTTCGTACTGCTTTCTGTCAAATTCATGCATTTAGTCATTCATTTCATTTTCATCAGTTCATCTTAACTAATCGACTGAACAAACAAACCTGCGCATTGCTATAATTATGGGCGAGGTTTACAATGTCTCGCCGGATACCTGCTAGATTGGCCTGCATCATGTCATGCCCTTGTTTTCGCATCTAAAACATTGATTCATTAATCAACTCAAAAAATTCATTACGCAAATTCAATTTTTAAATGAGCATGGTGCAATTTTGTATCACAACATAATGTATGTATATATATATATATATAAATACAAAGATGGTTCAAGTACCCAAGTGTTGTTAAGGTAAAAGCAAACATTCATCCATGTCACTACAATAAAAAAAAAAATCATGCACCCATACAAAAGAATCAAATTAATTTAATAATGAATAATAAATGGAAATGAAAAGATGTGTGCCCTTAGCTTGTTTTTTTGTCAATTGTTTCCCGCATATCAATTTACCTTTTCCATAGCCATATTGCAACTATGTCCTTGTGATGTTGTATGATGTAGTTATGTTCTCGCCCCAAACTCCCAAAAATTCACTCCAAATCAGACAAATTCCTAAACTATTAGATTCAATGTTATTCTCTCGTCCTCGAATTGTATTGTGACAACAACATTCAAGCAAATTTATTGTCTACAATTATATTCACATTTTTAAGCCAATAACATGCAAGCGTATTAACAAAGCTTTTATGCACACAACTTTTTTTTTCTTTTTCATGTTTTATCCTTCCCACTCCAAACAGAAATTAAAGCCACAAGTATAGCATGCAATTTTTAACAAGAATTGTGCAAACTATGCTAGTTTTGTTTTCATCGCAAAACTCATTCATCGTTTATTAATTTTTATGTTTACAATTGGGTATTGTCATTGCTTACAATTAAATTGAGTTCTGCTCTTGTCTTGTTGTTTGTCCCGAGTAATGTTCAATTTGTCTGAAAACCAACGAAAATATTATCAACATGTTCATTGTTTTATATTTGCTTGTAATTCAAGAACGTATATCTAATTACATTATCAAACTAATCAATGTGTTCTAATGGTATCGCTCCAAATTATCATTATCATTTCGTTTTGTTGCCAACGCTAATTTCGTTATTTGATTTTCTCTCTCAACAATGATACTTATGTTTAAATTGCATGATTAATTATTATCTTATCTCTCAACTTTGGATAACAATCATCGCACATGTTAGAATATTATATTATCCATTTTAAATATTCGATACAAATATCTACAGATCACCATTTATTACTATCACTATTATTTCATGCATGAATTTCAACTTGAAAAAAATAATCAACAAGTAAACATTCGTACGGTTTTGACGTACATTTTGTAGTTTGTTTATTCCCAACGCGCCTTGAAATAAGTTACATTTTTGATGAAAACATACGTCATGTTTTTACAAGGCTTCTTTCTGATAGAATTACAATATTATATAGTTTCCAACTTATCGATTTGAAAGGGGGAAAAAAGGATAAACAAAAAAAAGTGCTACATCACGAATCATCGAACTTGAAAAAGGCAAAATAAAAAATTCAATTTCAACGACAAAGAAATAATCGCGAAGCAAAAAATTGGGAACAAGTTTTTGGCTAAATATTTTCCTCAAACTTAAAGCAGTTTGGAAGACAACAAATTTACTTCAATTAAACGAATGCCATTTGATTGAACTGCATGATTTTGGATTGTTGAGAAAGCAAATCTGCATCTCTGAGCGCACGAAATCACGTCAATCGTTTGTTGAACAAAATCGGACGTGTGTTGTATATAAAAATGAGCATCAGAATGGCGACTTTTTTTTTCTTCTTCTTCTTCTTCTTTTTCATTACCGCCGAATATATTGATTGCGAAGAATGTTGTTTGACCAGCCGTTGAAAGTTTCTTTGCGCCTGGTAAAGTGCACTGAAGTGTCATATAATGACTAATGGGCGGATATAGTGGAGTGTATATGTTTTACGCGACACAAAACTACATATTGGTCAAGTGTCAGATCAACGTGATGGTTCGTGCCCGTTCAGTCAGCACAAGCAATGTTAAGATTATGGTCACACTTACCGAGCAGTCAGTTTTGATTTCAAAACGCAAAAAACACAGAGTTGAAACAAAAATGACGCACAAAATAATATACACAGAATAATTCTGACAAGTCCATTCACAAACGCTCTCATCAGTTAACGCTGATAAAATTTATCAATCAAGATGGCGTGCTCACGTTCTGATTTAAACCTCATTTTCAATGAAGCTTTTCAATGTCATCAAACAGATGGGGCTTAAGTCGTGTGCCTCTCCCCCCCCTCCCCTCTCCTCGCGCTCTCCCTTTCTCTCAGCGGCTTGAAAGCAACAAATTTGACCGTAATCTAATAATTATAATAGCAAGAATAAACTATAAAATAACAGTCGAAATAATGCGAAAAAGAATGAAAAATATATGTGGGTGGTTGTGTTTGTTTTTTATAACGATAGTTATGAGTTTGTCTGTGCTGGTTGCACAAGTGGTTGAAAGAGAGACAAGAAGAGAGGTAGTTGGGTTGATTCGACTGAGAGTCACGTGAACGTTTGGAAACCAATAGGACAGCTGGAATGACCCCTATACGTGGCATCAGGCATGAGTCCTTTCCACGTCCGCCATTTTGACATACGGTACTTTTCGGGATGTTGCTTTTATGTTTAAACCGTTCCTCGTGAAAGAGACCTTTTTACTGAAAAAAACGTAAGTAACCAAGAGGATAAGAGAATAACTCTAGTGTTAGCAAGTGGGACAAGTGCAAGGGTGCAATAGCGTGTTTGAGAATCGGTTGTTCGTTCGGGCGCCTGGCCTGTGTGCCTTGGGAGTAGTTGGTCGAATCGAAGGTGACAGCACCACAGCAACCGGGTGGATATACGCGTGACAAATTAACGTCTTGGACAAGACTCGGGTTCCGTTTGACCGGGTGCAAGCTCCCATCCGAATTGTTGTTTCATCATTGAATTTGTTGGAGCTTTGGCGAAAAAGTTGCGACTATCCGGCCGCGTCAACACGCGACAATCGATAGCGTGGGCATTTTCTGCCTCTCTCAGTTACATCCGCTTTTCCTCCGCCGTGTCTCTTGCACGTCTCATGTTAACATTTCTCGTTGGCCCATACGTACGTTCTGCATTCTTCTTCTCTCCTTTGTCTTTCAATTTTTGTATTTCAGCTTCGCACTGTTCGTCAATTTTTTTTCTTCTTTCATTTTGTCTCTCTCGGTCCGCGCGCGCTCTCTTTGTTGGTTATACGTGTCTTGTTCGTGTGCAGTCGGTTCAGTGACATCATGATTTTGACAGATTTCGATTAATTGTCTGCTTCGTATTCACAGATTCGTACGTAACCAACAACAGCCATGGGGAATATGTTTGCAACTTTATTTAAAGGCCTCTTTGGCAAGAAAGAGATGAGGATTTTGATGGTAGGCCTTGACGCTGCCGGTAAAACCACAATTCTGTACAAATTAAAATTAGGCGAAATAGTTACAACGATTCCTACCATAGGTAAGTTCAATCCTTCCATATTTCACAAATCAACACACTCGTATCAATTAATCTTTGACGCCAATACGCCAGTTCATCGTTGCAATTCAATTTCATCTAGCGTTCATTATTGTTATCATATTTATAATTAGTTCAAACTCAAGCTTCAGTTATATAATATTTTCAATAATAAATAAACGAACCGACCAGCTTGCAAACTCAAACAATATTTCGACGAAAATCTGGGCGTCGAGTTGTGTTATATAATCATGCAAAAAAATACTTTGTTTACATTTGTTTTGCATACTTGGAACAAAAAAAGTTGATGCTTGTAATGTATTGAAAGTTGGATGTACTGCAAAGTCGACGAACTGGTCTGTGTGTGCCTCATTGTTGACAACTTGGACAGGATAATTGAAATTGATTTTGAATTTTGTATATTTAAAAAAAAAGGGGCGCATTTATTCGGTGAAAGCCATTTCATGCCAGGCATTCAACGTGTAACGCTAGCTATTAATCTATTTGTATACGTATACTTTCTGCGCGATGAATCATGTTCCAATCACTTAATTATAACATGTTCAAATAATTACATTTTATCTATCAAGACATAATGATTTTTAAATTATTCAAAATAAAAAGTTGTTAAAACATTTTGTTTTCATAAATGAGGCATTTTAATGGTTTCTTAATAATGTTCAATTTGTTTGGAAAATAGGAAAAAGGCAAGTTGACTAATTGATTTATTTTTGTTTTGTTACAGGATTCAATGTAGAGACTGTTGAGTATAAAAATATTAGTTTTACAGTTTGGGATGTGGGTGGTCAAGACAAAATAAGACCATTGTGGCGGCATTACTTCCAGAACACACAAGTAACTATTGTTATTTTATCAGAAATGTAAATGTTTCAAGGATAGTTGTATTCATGACTGTTTGTTTTTCTTTAGGGTTTGATATTCGTTGTGGACAGTAATGATAGAGAACGTATTGGCGAAGCGCGCGAAGAACTTATGAGAATGTTAGCAGAAGATGAACTCAGGGATGCAGTGCTTCTTATATTTGCTAACAAACAGGTAAATTTCCTCAAGCGCGTTGCATCTTTGATTTAATTTTGATTTGACGTATAAAAGATGTTTCAATCAAAAAAGAAACCGATCAATTTATACTTATTCTTCAATTGCAAATACGCGTTTTCTGTGTGTGGGGAAAAAAGTGACGTGTGATTAAAAAATGTTTGTTCCGTAGGATTTACCAAATGCAATGAATGCAGCAGAAATAACTGATAAATTAGGCTTGCACTCACTGCGCAACCGCAACTGGTACATCCAAGCGACATGTGCAACAAGCGGCGATGGACTTTATGAGGGACTTGACTGGCTCTCTAATCAGCTCAAAAATGCCAACCGCTAATTGAGGAGTTACTCAGACAACATTGAGTTGCTATATTAACATCGTTCAATCAAGAAAAAAACAAAAAATCAGATAAAAACAAACAAATCTGCACACTCATCCCCCGCGGCGCAACGGATATATTTCAAATGAAACGGCAACTAACGACCATGCGTCGTCCATGATATCATGATATAAGGGTTACAAATAAATGTCATCGGGCCGGCTTCATTTTGTGCCACAACATCGTTTCGATATTAAAAGCAAATTTATATATACATCTTCTCTATATATATTCTCTACATAAATTCGATAACTCCACCTTATAACAATTTTTTTTTAACTTTATCGATCAAATGATCGCGCGACATTTTGTGTTTGTTCGGGATTATGACATGTCTCGTTCGGTGGTCAAGTATCAGTTCTTTAAGTTTTGCTAGTTCTTACACTCGATAGCTCAACCTCTCTTTTAACAATTATTATCAAATGCAATTGATCCCAAACGGCGAGCTGCTTTTTTAGCAGGACGAAACATTGGCAGAAAAGGTATAAAATGTGCAATTCAAAAAATGAAAGCAGTTGTGACATGAGTGAGACTGACATAATACCGATCTCACTTCATTAATAAAGATCATTCGATCAGCAATCGTTTATGAAACGTTTCGTTCTCGGGATTACAACCTGAAAGTTTTCCAATTTTATTGTTCATTTATTTATTATTATTATTTTTTTTTCATACATTACTATGCCGTATAAATACAGTGTTAATTAAGTGACGGTATTAAATGACACAATAAACAAGTCTAAGGGACAACACTGATGATATCTACTTTGTCATTTGCTACGATTGGTCTATATTACATTTGAAAAAAAAAAAAAAAAACAGCAGCAAACAAAATGTGAATGCAATTTTAGAACAACCAGCAGCACTTTTAATCTTATTTATATTGACACCTTTCAAATAAATGGCTGAAACATATACGCATGCTTTGCACTTTATTTGAATGATTGTTATTTACACCACTCACGAATATTTCAATTCATTTTTAAACTTTATATTTAAATTGGAAGAAAATTGAATTCGTTGCAGTTTCAGCAAATGGTTGTTTTTGTTGTCAAAAAAACGTTATTTTTTTCTTAGATTTTGCATCATACCATATAGTCTTAGCCATTTTTATAAGTAAAAAAAAACATAAGAATGAAAAAATAACTATACAAGCTTTTTATACTATTTACATTGAATTTTAATAATTATATTTGAATAAAAAAACAACATGAGATGGTAGTCATAAATTTTAATATTTTTTGAAACGGTGCTTCTGCGCTCATTTCACTTTTTGTTCAACAGTTGCAAAATTTGTTTTGTCAAATCTTATTGCATCCGCATAAGGATACTTGGTAAAATTATGCTTTGCAAATCTCACGAATGGCCCGGTTTCGAAACTGAAACAACGGAAAACCTGATTTAGGATGACGGGGATGACGTGTTAGCCACTAATGAATAATGGTTAATTGGACTATTGCCTCGTGCAACTTATTATTATTCTAATTATTATTACTATTATTATTATTATTATTATTATTAAACTAGAAATATACAGATATACTTTTTACACAGAGATAAACTATGAAAGAAAAAAACTGGACAACTAATAGTCCAGCAATTAAATTAAAGTACCTTATTGGAACTAAGACATGATCATGGGTCTCCTCTAGTTTGCGAGCTCTGGTAAAAATGTTTTAAACATGTTTTTTAAAGGTTGAAAGAAACACACACACACACACACACACTCGAATCAGCAGATTGTTTTTTCATGTAACATTAAGGATGGAATACTAAGTTCAAATAACACACCCTGAATTTTTTTTTTTTTTTTTAATTATTTTATGATGCATAATATAGACAGGAGCATCAATGGAATCAAGAGGAAAATTGCAACTCGACTTGATCCATTGATAACGAATTTTTTTCTGTTTTCTTTAACATCCAAAATTTATATTTATTTGTGTGCCTATATATGTAACGTGAGTTTGTATGTATACGCACATACATAGGTATAGACAACGTTAGTCTAAACGAGAGATATGAGATATGGAAAAGGCGCGGTGTTGTCAGTTTTAGTGTGTTGGACATGCTGATTTATCATAATGTAGCTGCATATTGTACATTACATGATTATAAATAAGTCGAAAAAATGATTCAAAGGATGTGATCTATAAATATGAGAGAATGTCGCTCTGTCCACTACATCGTATCGATAGCTTCAGCATTCGACATTTTTACGGTATCTATATGAAATGAAAAATCACAAGGGAAGAGAAAAAGAGAGACTCACAAAAGTATAAGATTAAAATATGAAAAAAAAACAAACAAACAAAACAAAACTAGTTTAAGGTCAGCAATCGGTTGTACTATCACGTTCATCTTCATGTTCCTCCCTATTTCGGCGATACTCAATTATAAACAAATACAATTTGAACCGAATAACATTTGAAAGGAATAAAATAGGAATAAGTAAAAAAAAAAAAAAACAAACTACTGCGGAAACATTTTTTATCCGATTTTTAATTCAATGCGTTGACATTCCGTGGGCAAGCCATACAATTTTTCTTCTATATATACGAGAGAAAAAAGCGTTAGCTGTGTCCCACTGAATGTAAGTATAAAGGACAAAAATGCTAAAATCGCGATAAAAATTCGTCATCATGATGTCTGAATGTTAACGATCTGAGAAAAGTAAAGTGTAATAATTGTGCTTCATATATGAATAGTCAATTTTGTCGCCACGAGAAGCTTATACTATATACTATTCTTTTTTGTTTAAATCCGATTGATTATGACAAAAGAAAAGAACAATTGAAATACCGAATAATCATCTTTCTCTCTCTCGATGTTTTGTTGATTCGCAAAAGCTGGACGATAGATTTCTAAGATACGTTATATATAATAACAAATTGCATTTGCAAATAATAAAATTATAGGTTTAATTGACTTTCGTTAGGTCACGGCTATAATCTGCTCTATATTTGTTTGTTTATGCATATATAATTATTGTGAATTCGCTGAAAAACGTTTATCCAAGTTTTCTAGTACTGTAATGCTTGTTTATTCGTTTCATCGGATGATGTGTGTTGCGGAGATCAAAAATTAATTGTCTCCTTCCATGATCCCCCCAACGGAACTTTCGACTGACAATAAACATAATTTTAAAACAATTGTCATTGATGCGGTACATTTTCGTATGAATTATCGTCATTTTTTTTATTTCAGTATATATAAGTATCTTTAATTTGTATCGTTTTTGTATACATCTTTAGAGACAGATTTCCATTGTTGCAATTGTGAACGAGAATGAATAAAAGCTAATAAAAAGGAATCATTGATGAATCAAGTGTTTTTATATCAATATCTTTACATCAGGTCAACTCAAATTATGTGTTTAAAATTATCCATTTTCTTAGAAAAAAAAAATTAGCAAATTCTATTATCAATATAATAAGAAAGCAGTGTCTATTCGTACGACACCCGTTTACCCGTGTACCCGGGTAAATAAGGTAAACATTTAATAGAATAAAAACCTCTTGAATTGCATTTTTAAAAATGATGTTAACACGGAGAGACGTTAGTCAGATGTCGCGATTCAAAATTGTACGGAATAAACTACCCGCGAGCAACTCTGAAAAATGTAGTCATTGCAGAATCTAAAAATCAATTCTAAAACCAATAAATAATACTGAATTATAAACTAGAACAACACAAGATGTA
>JAAMPD010002068.1:0-17524 GCA_025266255.1 Trissolcus basalis
TAGTTTCTTTTTTTTTCGTTCCTCTCAGATTAATAAATATTCTCAATTTTATATGATTTTAGTAGATTATCTCGTAAGTGTCATATTATATATGTGATTTCAAAAGAATGCTTAAATTGACCTTTTACGTATACAAGTAACACAATAAATTGAATCATACATAATTTAATTTTGTTTAATAAAATGATTTTCATTTGTCTCATTGATTTTTACTGTGTCCTACTGAAACTTGGCTTCATTTTAAACGTTTGTTCAGTTTTTGTTATTCTATTTGGACAAATTTGACTGATCTTTGCCACCCTGCAATTTTCATATCCACTTTTCTCACAAAATTGCAGAGAATTATAATATATTGATATGGATTTGGTATTGATAAATCTATATTGTTAATCATGAGAACAGCAAAACCATGAGATTTAAACCAATAACATGTTTATATGAAAGAAAATTATATTACATTAACTATTATGTATCGATTCAAGTATGTTTCACTTAGATTCAGTATTTTATGAGTAAATTTAAGTACATTTCATTTGAATTGAGTTTTTTTTCTGTTAAATTGATTGAACTATAATTGACTTGATTCTTTAGAACTTTTTTCTACATACTGTAATCAAAGGGTAATCAAGACCCGTTAATAAATAATAAAAAGATAAGTAATAAAGAAATAATTTACAGGTGATTGTTGAGCACAACGTATCAACTTCGTACGACGTGCCGATCTCAATGCCGGGACTGGACGACGCGTCATCGCAAAATTTTGTGACCGAGAGTAGCGACCAACGAAACGAACCGAGCAGTTACTATCTTCATCATCAAGAAGTGTCTGCGAGTTACTACAACCCTCCGAGTGAAGGATCAAATTCTCGATTAAAAAGCGCCGACGCCCAAGAAGAAGTGAGTGCGAGCTACTACGAAAGCGCGTCGCGCAACGAGGCCAGCCAGAGCTATTTCGTGGGTGAGGAGGCGACGCAGAGCTACTGTGGCCAGAACCTCTCCTCTGGTTACTACGATCCTCGAGCCGACGCCGAGGCCAGCCAGAGTTTCTACTCAGGCGCTGGACAGTCGTCGATGCAGAACGTCGAGGCGTCGCAGAGTTTCTATCAAGAGGCAAGCGCTGCCGAGCAGCGCGACGGCGAGGCCACTCCGGCTTCCTACCCGGAGAGCTACCAGATGGACTACGCAGCCGCGGACTCACCCATCGACAGGCACGACCTCGTGGAGAGCTCTAGCGCGAGACAGAGGTAATGACCGGGTGTCGTTGCCGTCGCCGTCGCCGTCGCCGTCGCCGCGAGCTCAGCAAAACTGTACATAATGAAATAGAGATAATACGAAATAGACAGGGAGAGAGAGAGAGAACGCTCTAATGGCTAGGTTCTAAGCTATGATTCATTTCTTATAATTTATATCCGTTGATCTACATTTGATCTTAACATTGATCCATAAGCGTTCGGGAGATAAGCAATTGCAGTCGCGCAACATTTCTTTTGTCATTGCATCGTAGCTCTTTCAATTCCTTTCTGTCATGTTTCTTTTTTTCTTTCCAACATTTTGTTTTCTTTTTTCTTTCAATTGTTCAACTTGATGTTAGTATAATACCAAATCATGGTTTCAATATTGGTAGCAATTAAGTGGAAATAATTTTTAAGGCTTTCAAAGATCATTGTAATAAAAAAAGATTTCTTCAGAAGGGAGAGATTATCCATTAGGACTTTGTATTATACTAAAGTCAGGTTTCTGTTTTTCTTATATTAGGCCGGCAGATGGTATTTCTTTTAAGAATTTCATCTGTTATTAGTTACGATTCAGGCTTTTGACACGATCATCATTGAGATTTAAAAAAACAAAAAAACAAATAAGAATCTGCGATTCGTATTTTGGATTGGTTTACTCTGTTCGCTATTTTATATTCATACCCTTTCAACGATAGAAATTTATATTATAAAAGTTGTTTTGACCAAAACGATAATAAATGATTAGAGAATAAGAAAGAAACATCTTTGTACATTGGAAGTGCGGAATTCTTCTCTAGAGTTTCGTCCATGACGTTTTAACTTGTATAAGAAATATATATTTTCCTGCATTTGAGAGTATATGGATTAACTGATCGTTTTACCGTTTCCTATAATTTATTATGAAAAAAAATCGTTCTTTTGTTGAAACATAATTCATGGATATAAGAAAAAAAAAAAAGAATCAGTTTTCTCACTATACCAGATCATGAAAGATGAAAACCGTTAAACGATTTAAAGTTAATCGTACATTATAATCTGTTACGTTGAGAAACAAATTTACATTATTTTAGTCAATCCTTTGTTAAAATTGGAAAAATTGTCTTTTGAAAAAACTTTTATTCGCATATATTATATGTATCATTATATTAAAAAAGTAAATAAATGCTAATTCTAACCAGTTTAGAGTTTTCTTTAATTTCTAAAGTTAAGTTTTATTTTTCATCAAACGTGCAAAAACTTCAATTTTAAATCGTTTCTTGATACAATTTTAGTGTCGTCAAAAATTTTGAACTTGCTCCAAAACTTAAGCGAAGAATTCCAGAAAGAAAAAAAATATATTTGGATGAAAAGTAAAGACTAATTTGATGTATAACAAGAGGAACAAATTTTATCCTACTTCGGATGTAAAAAAAATGATATAATATTTGTTCACTTTACAAGAAAACTAACAAATTACGGATAAAATTTGTTTCTAGTGCTCGTAGGCTAAGCAATCTATTTTGTAGAATTTAGAATACAAAAATATCTTGTGAAATCGATAAATTTTGTGTGAACATTTTTCGACTCAACATTTTTTTGAAAATGTTTTTTCGAACCAAATTATTTAAATTATAGTGAAAAATGTCTGTAAAATAAAAACAGAGAAAAAAGTTCAAATTGAAAAGAGCTGAAAAATGTTAACATAAATTTCCGAACCTGATTATATCTATATTATATTCTTTACAGTGACATATGTTATTCAGAGAATAAATTCATGTTTTTATTTCTCGCTGAGTATTTAATTTTCCAACTTTTAAACCAATTTCAAAACCCAACATTATACTAAGGCAATTTGATTTTTTTTATGAACTTTTATAAATTTGAAGAAAATATAATAAAAAAATAATTATAAAATTTGGACAATAAAATTAATTCCCTTTAGTAAAAAGTTGGTGTCGTTCGCCGTTATAGAGATAACTGCTGATAACTGCTAGCTTCACGTGTGGAGATCTATATTGCGCGTTTGATTTCTGCGCGTCACTTATATAGTCGCGGTAAAAATTTAAATATAATATATATCAGAAGACACAAGTCCATCACGTTACATTATAAAAAAACATAATCAAAGGATTGGTTATATTAAAGTGAATGACTTTCAATTTGTTAAAAATAGTATACATAATTATTAGTAAATGGAATTGGAAATTTTATTTTAAATTATAATTCTTCAATTAACCAAAGTCAAAATAAACTGTAAATATAATTATATATATGAATTAACTATTATTATTCATTATGTATGATAATATATATTATTATTCAAGATTTGAAATAAACAATAAATCTTTTTATTTTTTGGCTATTTTAAATTTCCCTCTCTTTGAAGAGAGACATCTGGACGCGCGCCACAGAAATTTAAATCACATCTAGATACCAAAGACTTGAAGTTTGAAAAGAGAGAAAGGTGCTCGTTTGTAAGAACGTGTGTTTTATTGTGAGTTGTGATTTTCCGGCACGTGTTTTTCTCTGTACATAATATAAAATGGCTGAAATGGGTAAATAAATAAAAAATCGTTAATTAAAAATCTACAAGTCGCACCTCTTTTTGTAATTTCAATGTCATCCAAAATAAATGTTTACATTTTATGTCATGAACATGTATCCTCTCGAATTGCGTACACGTGCTTTGTTTGAAATTCCGGTCGATATTTTTCCCTGAAGATAAACAATTGGTTATAATTTTAGCATGCGAATTTCAATGTCGAGAGGTGTTAATACTTTTTTTTCACGATTTTGAATCAAAATAGAAAGTATGGAATTAATACTGAGACTTGTATCATTTGTAGGTTATATGTAAACAGTTATATTTTTTAACTTTTATTTTTTGACGACGATCATTTTATTTTTTTCAGAATTTAGTATAATGTTAAAGTTCAATGACATATGTTTACTAATTTATTCAAATATATAATCGATTATCTTTATTTACAAAATGATTTTGATATTTCAGAGAAGGAGAAGAAGAAGAGCAAGAAAAAATACGATTTAGGCGAGGCACAACTTAAGATGAAGTGCCAAATGGAGCCATCGAGTGAAAAAGTCAAGCTAGAATGTAAAGACTGGCCTCTGCTCTTTAAAGTAAGAAAATTTAAAAATTGTCCAAGCAAAACGTTTGCTATATATGCTACATAAATGCGGTGTATATATATATGTACCATATATGAAGTCATATGGGCAGATATGTGCACCATATAAGTCACATTAATTCAGGCATATATGGTTACATATATAATCCACTTATGATGGATATAATGACGTCTTACCACATATGCCTGTAGAAATGTCACACAATTGCCACATATAAATATTTTATATATGTTTCTTTTTTCCTGGCTAAAAATACATTTTTCATTGATTAACGATAGTTATTATTGTAAAATATATTGTTTGATATAATTGTTATTAATTTGATAAAATTTTTAGAATTTCGATAAAATGTTAACTCGGACAAAACATTTCACGCCATTAACTGCTGGAACTTCACCCTTGCATCGTAATATTAGCGAGTACATCAAATCCGGATGTATCAATTTAGACAAGCCGTCGAATCCGTCTTCACACGAGGTTGTCGCTTGGATCAAACGAATTCTCAAAGTTGAGAAGACCGGACACTCGGGTACGCTGGATCCCAAAGTTTCCGGTTGCCTGATCGTTTGTATAGATCGAGCAACGAGGCTGGCAAAGTCGCAGCAATCTGCTGGAAAGGAGTACGTTGCTGTTTTTAAATTGCACTCTCGACCAGAAAGTGTAAAGAAGGTAAACGGATGTAACATTTTATTTGTTGTACAATAATCACATCGATAGCTCGGTAAAAAGAAAACTGTTTTTAAAATTTTTAATGTTACAACTGTCTTTCTCCTTCCGAGCCATCGAGATATGAAATTTAATTGGTGTCATTGTCTTAGGTGGAACAAGCCTTGGAAAAGTTGCGCGGCGCGTTGTTCCAAAGACCGCCACTGATATCGGCTGTAAAACGTCAGTTGCGTGTCAGAACTGTTTATGACAGTTGGTTTTTGGATTACGATGACGAAAAGAATCTTGGCATCTTCAAAGTGAGCTGCGAAGCAGGTTCCTATATTCGTACAATCTGTGTCCACTTGGGATTGTTCTTGGGCACTGGTTGTCAGATGCAAGAATTGCGAAGAAATCGCTCAGGAATTATGTCAGAGGAGGATGGACTGGTTACTATGCACGACATCTTGGACGCTCAGTGGCTCTATGATAATCATGGCGATGAGTCTTATCTGAGGAGAGTTATCAGACCTTTGGAGTCCTTGTTGGTTGGACACAAGAGGATCATAGTTAAAGATAGCGCAGTAAGAAAATATTCAACAATTGAAAGCAATTAAATTGAAACAAAAAGAGTTTGTTAAAATCTGAGTTAGAAACTAATATTGATGTGTTTTTAGGTGAACGCCATATGTTATGGAGCAAAAATCATGTTACCTGGAATTCTGATGTACGATGTAGACATTGAATTGAACCAAGAGATAGTCATTGTGACGACAAAAGGAGAAGCTGTTGCCTTAGGTAAAAAAAATTTGTTTACAAATAAAATATTATATTCTACAAATTTATATTCTATATTATATTGAATATTTTTCATTTGATATTTATATTATAAATTGTTTTTAAAATCATCAAGATTTTTGTGTTTATATAATAGGGGCATCAAAATTGATATAATATCTAAATACATACTTATAGAATATAAATATTAATTCTATATTCTATAAATTTATTTTATATTCTCAAGTTTATACTTTAAAAAGTTAAATTCAAAATGTTACAGCTGTTGCGATGATGACTTCGATGACAATGAGCACGTGCGACCACGGAGTTGCTGCTAAAATTAAAAGGGTCATCATGGAGAGGGACGCTTATCCGCGCAAATGGGGATTAGGTCCTAAAGCTTCGATGAAAAAACGATTGATCATCGAAGGTAAATTGGACAAACATGGAAAACCCAACGAGAATACACCCGCCGACTGGATGACTAGTTATGTTGATTACAATCAACCGAAGGTCAGCTTTGCAATTGGTTTAATCACAATATAATTTTTTTTTCTTTGAGATAAACATTTTCCATTCAATTTTTGGCGAATTTATTATTTTAGAAGGAAGAAAATGGATCAGATGCAGCTGGTAAGAAACGAAAATATGAGGACATCTCTGTATCAGCTACTCCTGCTGAAGTTGTAGCTGAACCTGAACAAGAGACTACGGAAGTGAAAAAAGAACCATTGTCGGATACTGAGTGTCAGTCTCCGAAGGAGAAAAAGAAGGAAAAGAAAGAAAAGAAGAAGAAGAAGGAGAAGAAGGAAAAATCGTCTGACACCGAAGTTAATACGTCAGAAGCAGTGGAACAGGTAAAATAATTATAAGTTCATCAATTGATACAATGGATATTTTATTTTGATAGTAAATTTTAATTGAAAAAATTTGAATTTTAATTTCAGGAAACACCTGTCAAAGAGAAGAAAAAGAAAAAGAAAAGTAAGGAAGCCCAAGCCTCATCGGAATGATTTCAGCAGTATATTTTGTTTAAAATATAACATAAGAATTTAGTTTTGCATTAAATTCCATGTTTTGATAAGGATGATGAAACTATGTTTTTTTAAATCGAATGAAATTATATTGAAACATGGATAATGATCACAATCAGGTACAGTTCGAAGCTTCGCAAACGTGAAACCTGTTATTGAAACTGTATATATACACATATATATTTTTAATGCCAGGATTTGTATACTTTTTTACTCAAAAATGTAATTAAGAGAATTTATCGAATACATATTTGTTTTTCAACAAATCTAACTTTTGTTTTTATTCTTCCACCTTATCCAAGACCTTAAACAAAGATAAAAGATACTGTACGATGAATCGGACAAGGACGACAAATAAGTTTTATATTATTTTATTAGAATAAAAAACTTTGATTTTGATAAATATTGACAATTGTAAAACAAAAATGAAATAAAATTACAAAAAATATCTGTTTTTATTAAATAATCATGTTATGTGAGAATATAGTATTTTTTACTATCAAAATGGGTAGTATCAAAACATAACCTAAAAGTCTGTGATAGATTATTGAAGATTAAATTCAAATTTCGAATGATAATAGAAGAAGAAGAATTAACGTTACAAATTTGTGATTTTTTTGAATTAACAATTTCGAGGTGTGGTCATCAGGAGAAGTGTGAATTCAACGGAAGTTTGATAACACCTCCAGTTAGAGATAAAACTTGACCGCTTAATAAATAATTCTAGAAAGCTGCTGGGAATGATGCTAATAAATAGACTAAAAAATGCATTGACATTTATTGACGGGTGATTGGAAAAATAAAATATTCTCATGAGAAGAAAAGTTATGCAGAGAAATAATACAACTCGTGAAAGAAATAATATAAAATGAATCATGTGCGCTGCAGAGATGGTGAAAATTTGCTACTGGACACGGCTTGTTTGAATGTTTTTAACCAGAATGACGATTCTGTCACATTGTATTCCATAGTGGATGAATGTTATTTGGTAAATTTGGTATTATTTATAATTAAATAAACATTTTTATATCAACTAGTTAGTAAATATAAATTTAAGTTTTTATTTATTGAATTAAGTTTGATATATTAGATGTAGGTACTTATGTGATTAATTATTTTCTGAAATTTCAGTGTGACGCATTAAAGTGGACTGATTTAGGTGCAAATACAAATGCGACTTTAAGAGTAACAACGAAATATCCCCTGCGCATACATTATGTCAAAAATAATCAACAGTTTTGCAAGTAAATATTTTCATTTCAAATATCATACGAAGTAACCAAGAATGAACAAATTATAAAATTAATCATTTAAAATTTGTTTCATTTTTCAGTATTACACAGTCTTTCCGACAATATAGTCATTATGGATGGAACTTAACTCAGAATGGTTCTTGTTCCCCTGTATATACCATCATTGAATCACCAAGTCCATATCTACGTAAGAAAAAGTATCCCTCAAAATTATTTATACAAAAATTGTGTAAACATTTTAGAATTTATTTCATGTAATGTTCGTTTTTATAATTTTTTGAATAATTTTTATAATTTTATAAAATTACACATTTCCATTAACAATTTTTTTAGTAAAAAATAAAAATATACACATTTTTTATACAAATTTTTTAAATCTATGTATCAAGTTTTAATAGATTTTATAATATGTAATAAAATATATTCAAACTTAATATAACTAGAGATAACCTTTGATAATTCGCGAATTTGGGAATCTCAATATTTTACACGGAAAAACTTATTTTATAATATTTTTTCTAATCTTATTTTGTTTACATTAGTAGTTAATAGTTATCTCTAACGGCGAACTTCAGGCGTGACACCAACTTTTTCTAAAGGGATATGTTATAACAGAATTTTGAAAATCTGATGAAAAAATTGTATAAATATTAGGTAAAGAATTGAAAAAAAAAAAAAAAAAAATCGTATATAAGCTCATTATCAGGGATGTAATTGAATGAAAACAACATAATAGAGAATTTATATTATATTGTATTGTATACAGTAAATATATAATTGTTTATCTTTTAGCAATTGTAGCAGCAGTCGTATTGTACATCTTTATTTTTGCGGTTTACATCACCTACAGTCGAATTTTAAACAAAATGCAATCATTCTCTACTCGTTTTCGTGGGAATGAAAATCCAGAAGTAATTATTACATAGATGAAAGTTTCGGCTTTTATAATTAAGTTATAATCGCAAAATTATCTTTCTCAGATTGTTCAAAGAATCGTAGAAACTGAGTCAGTTGTACAGGAAGTTTCCAAAAAGAGTACAAGAGTTCAAGCTTTGGACGCATTTCGAGGGTGAAATGAAATAAACAAAACTTATATTTCATAATTTTATATTAGAAATGTTGAAATAAAAATAAAATCCTTGTAACTTCAGAATAGCAGTGCTGCTCATGGTGTTTGTGAACAATGGCGGTGGAGAATATACAATCTTTAATCATAGTCCTTGGAACGGGTTGACCATTGCCGACTTAGTACTTCCATGGCAAGAAATTAAATTGTTAAAATTGTAAAAATTTGTAAATTGTATGAAAACTAAAATGATTTCAAATTCTAGGTTCGCCTGGATAACTGGATTTGCACTGTTCAGATCTATTCATACTAGACTTCGATTATCAACCTCAAGAAGGAAAATTGTTTTCATCTCATTAAAAAGATCAATCAAACTAATAGCTCTAGGCTTGATGATAAATTCTTTGAATTTCAAAAATGGAATTGCATTGAGTTCTCTACGATTACCTGGGATACTTCAATTGCTTGGAATTTCATACTTGGTTTGCAGCATCGTTGAAATTCTTTTTAACAAAACCCAAAGAAATATTGAAGTAAATACAATTTTTTTAAATTCATAATTTTTTAAATTTTATTTCATTCATATTTAAAAATTTAATTAAAAATTTGTGAAAATTGTTTCAGTATGGTCGTTTCTCATTTTTGGAAGACATTCTAAACAGCTGGGCACAGTGGTCGGTGATAATATTCATTACGGTTGGTAGAACATTACTCGTCTATTTTTTAGCGGCCCCGAATTGTCCAAAAGGATACATAGGACCAGGTGGCTACCACATGCATGGTTTATACGAGAATTGTACTGGAGGGATAGTTGGATATGTTGATAGATATGTTTTTGGCAGTCACGTTTATAACCATACGGAGAACTCTGTTTATGGTCACATCCTCCCCCATGATCCAGAGGGTATTTTACATCATTTTATTCAAATATTCACTTGGACTTGGAATAATCAATTGTTTTCATTAATTTAATTAATGTTTTGATGATGAGACGGACACTTATTCATGTAAAATTTGGGTATAGGTTACCGAATGAATGAAGACAAAAAAAATTGTAAATAAGCACTTTTAACATGACAAGTATAGGCCGAGTACGGTTAAGAAAAACAAAAATGTTATTGATATACGTTTGAGACGACAGAATCAAATGAAAAACTAATATTAAACGAATGTTCAAAAAAAAACTTTTGCTTTAAAAATTGTTAGACTTCAATTCGATGTAGCAACTTTGTGCGCCTCGGTTTAGTATGTTTTCTCTATAGATTCATAAACTTCAGACTTTTTACAACAATTTGAAAAAAAAAACACTGAAAAACATTCACCGACAGCGCCATCTGTGAACGAAGAAAAAATTTTCTGTTCAATGATTTTTGTATCAGACACTTCAAGCTTCAATTTAAAAAAAAATTGAAGTATTTTTTATTGATAAAGTCAAAGTTATGACTGTTTAAAAATTGGCTTTTTTTTTGAAAATTTTAGGTGGCCCGATAATTTTTGTGCGGAGTGTATATAATTCGGTTAGATCTTGTCAATCAAATCAAGTTATTTTAATTTACTGTTTCAGGTATGATGAACACTATTGGCGCAATTCTGATAGTTTTTCTTGGATTACAAGCTAGTAAAATTATGATATATTATCATCATTCTTATGTAAGGATGATTGTGTGGTGTGTAATTACGGTAAGATCAGAATGTACAAATACAAAGTTTGTTCATCAGTGATTGATTTTTTGACATTTTTGATTGTTGTAAATAATATTTGTATTCTTCTTCAGAGTTTGATCGCCGCGATACTTTGTAACTTCAGTAAAGAAAATGGATTTATTCCAATGAACAAAAAGATGATGTCACTTTCGTATGTATTATTTTCGAGTAGCACAGCATTTTTGCTGTGGACTATTTTGTATTTTGTCATAGACAACAAGAAGCTTTGGTCTGGTGCACCTTTTATTTATGCAGGTTTGCTTCCAGATAATATATATTAATTATTGATTTCGAAAATACTAATTAAATAATATTTTTGGTTTTGTAGGAACAAATCCTATTTTGGTTTACGTCGGTCATTATTTGACACACCATGTCTTCCCTTGGTCTTGGAGAATCACCAGCGTTTCTACTCATACGACATCATTAATGATGAATTTATGGACAACAACATTGTGGGCTATTATTTCTTATTATTTGTATACTAAAGACATTATTATCACGGTTTGAAATGATTTTTGTAAAATATATTTTTAAATTTCAAATAATATCTGTGGCTAAAAGAAAAAACCAGTTAAGTGTATAGGGTTTACGTATACACTTAAGATGATGCCGAAGTCAATCTCGTGTTGTCTTTCTCGCACTCGTTGATGCATCGTTAGCGCTATCTTTGTTGCACCTATACGACTTCGGCATCACCTTAACTGGATTTTCAATTTTCTATTGCAAGATTCGAAAAATTCAAAGAGGAGTGGGAGAAAGGAAAAACCAGTTTAGTGTATAGGGTTTACGTATACACTTAACTGGTTTTTTCTTTTTGTCACAGATATATTTTATAATTTTACTTGTTATTATTTGTATTACCTAATACCCATATTGTACACATTGACTGTCTGATTTATGAATTTCTTATAAATTACTCTTTTACGAAAATATCCCTGGCGAAACGATTTACACCAAAATTAAGGTGTAAAATTAGTGCTAATGTGGTTGTGGTGTATTTAAAGTGTATAAAAAGTGTTAATTTGGTGCTAAAGCGGCAAAATTTACACCAAATTGAAACCAAAAAAGTTACACGTTATATGCAGCAGTTAGCTCTACTAATTTTAAAGGGTTGCAAAGTAGATTTATTATTTCCGGGCCATTCCTCCTAGGACTTTCAGAGCAACGTGTATTTCCGGCAATATTCAGGTCTTTCCGGGGCCTCAACCGGAACCTTCGAGGGAGATCCGCAACACGAACGAAACATCGCCGGACAGGGGAGAGATCCGCGGAACGCGAGCGGAAGCAATATATGGACAGAGATCGCAGAACGCGAGCAGAACAATCGGACAGAGGGAGATCCGCGGTGCAAGCAGGCCAAAAATAACCCCAGACCGAAATGCGAGACGCGAAAGAGTGAAATTAAAATTTCCTAAAATTAATGATAAGTATTTTGTGTTAACGCGGCCTGGACAAGAGTACAAGTTAAGTCATATATTACTACTGTAGACCTGTCTAGAATTGGCGTAAGTTCCGTCAGCATCGAGCCAGCACTGGGCGGTGATGCACAGAGGAACTTTGTTTTTTTTTGTGAATGAGGCTTTTAATTATTTTGAATTTCTCTTATAAGTGTTTTATTATTTTTATTTACGGAATAAGTGTAGTTTTGCTTTTATTTATTCAATTTATTTATTTATGTTTTTTTTATAAGATTTTGATTTGCTTTGTGGCTTACAGGATTCAAATGTAAAGGCGCAAGGTCCGGTTTAGCGGTTGGTACGCAACGAGGCACGAAAGATCATCGCAGCGCCAGCCAAAAGCCACCAGAGAAAAAGGCCAACTAATCTAAGCTCGGAAACTTTGTCGTGGCCAAACAACTGCCACGAATCATCAGCGTCACCTTGGCAACAAAGGAAAGACACCTTTAGCCACTCAGCTTCCAACAGACCAGCGAGCGGAGTTTGGAAATAACTGTCCCAAACTTTTCAGTCTTCGACCCATTGAGAAAAAGATGCAGTGAGCCTGATGCAGATGCCTTTGAGTGTACAAGTTGTGGATGTGCGCCATCAGTTCTGATTTCAATAAAAGTTGAATTTTGCAATCATTTCATATTTGTTTAGTCTTGCAATTGAATAAAACCAGAATTTTGAATTGAATACGGTAGTTTTTTTCGTAATTACGAGTTTTAGACTATTTTTACTTGGAATTTTCTAGTCACATGGACTTAATTCCGCTTCACACGGAAGTATCCGGATTTTTGTTTGAATTTATAAAGTAATGAAATATTATTAAAGTTAAGGTGTCGTCTATCTGGTTAATAAAGACTGGCGATCCTGTTCTTTTGATTATTTTTAAGTAACGTTTCAGTAATTAATAAAGTGACCTGCCGGATTGGTGTCTCTCGTGTGGCGAAGATAGCGGCAAATTTCAAATTTATGAAATTTGGTATCGTTACACTACAAAATAAAATTGTTATACAGTTTTATGAATAGAGTCAAAAAAATCCTTAATTACTTTTTATTCATTTTTTTCACACATACTTAAAGTTTTTACATACACATACATACACACATACAATTACAATCACATTCATTAAACAAAGCTCTTTTCATACACAATCACACACTCGTTATCATCGCTTGAGTCGATTTCCTCGTATATGATCATTTCTTGGTCCCCTAGAGGGAACTTAGCCTCTTTCGGCTCCTCTACTGAAATCGCATTGTCTGAAATATGGAGCTCCACCTGCTCTGGAAGCTCCACCTCCTCTTGGAACTCCACCTCCTCTTGGAGCTCCATCTCCTCTTGGAGCTCCACCTCCTCTTGGAGCCTCACCTCCTCCTCTTCTATCTCCTCCACTATAGACTCCTCCATTTCAGATTCCTCTATTTCTGACTGCTCCTCCTCAAGCTCCTGATTCGAGGTCCCAGCCAGAGCATGGTTTCTTTTTGGGCGACGCTTGACATACGGTTGGTATGTTTCGAAATAATGTAAGCAATGTCGTCTTTCTTCAAGCGTCACCTTAGCGACCTCAAAGATCTCGCGGAGCCTTTCTGTATTTCGGAATAGGATCCTCGCCCTTTCCATGATTGTGTGCGCCCCTCTTGCCGGGTGCTTCCTTTTATGGACTTCGGCGTAGTCTATCCACATTGCATTAGAAAAGTATGCCCCTTTTACAGATCCGGCGGAAAGTTTCCGGATTATAAACGAAACTAGGGACACCTCTTCTTCTTGGGACCATCTAGGCGCCATCTGAAAATAATTCAAAATATTTCCTTTATCAACACAATTAGCATTTTAAATTTTTTGCTAGAATAAATTTAAATTTAGAAATAAAGAATAAAGTTAAAGACGATTGCTATAAACGATTGCGCTAGACGATAGCTATATTGCTACTTTTTGCACTATTTCGAGAAAATTCCAAAGGGTAACAATAGTATATTATGCTCCATGAAAAGTAAACAGTTTTTACTTTACCTGAGGAAGCGAAATTGTCCTCCCAAGGTACATACAATACTTTTCGTTACAAATGCAAGCCAGTTCATAATTTTTCATAACACGCGCCGTGAAACCGACTAGTTTCCGCATTGATTTTAGTGCAGAAACTAGCCATTTGCAGTACACCGTGCAGAAAGCGTTTTGGACTCCGCAACTGTACGAAAACGTTTTCGGTACTCCGCAACTGTACGGAAAACGTTTTCGGTACTGGTAAATTGCTAGTTTCTGTACTAAAATCAATGTGGATACTCGTCAGATCCACACCACTTGTTATGAAAAATAGTATGTTCTACGCGTGCAAAAGGGAATTTTCCGCACTCGTACAACAATATACTATTTACTTCCTACAGAGAGGAAGTAGAACGCATTTTAAGTTTCGCGATAGAATTGAAACGCAAAGTTTCGCCAAGGGAGTAAGAATTCGTTTTACTCAGAATAATAATAAAGTGCTTGAAAAAAAATGCTACGGTTGATTTAATTAAGTTGTGCTAACCAAATTTTTCAGTACGGCAAAATGGAATTCTAGTTGATAATATCAAACGGCATGTTCCGTCTAGTTCAATCGACAATTATGGTTCAGTTTTAATATTTAGTTTAATTTGTTCAATTCGTTTTGAGAAAATTGCTCTCCATTTCCTTCTAATGAATGTCGTCGCTTCTGAAAGTTATTTAGTTTTCTTTGATTTTGTCAGTCATTCGCTTGTCCATACAAATGTGTTTTCAGACCGAATTTTATAGCCACAACGAAAGCAACGAGGAGTCTTATGTCGAGATAGCCCTTGCGTCTTAGAGTTTTGAATTTGAGTTTATTTTGGTAAATCGTGTTCAACTTTTCTTTATTGATATATTCATTTTATTAAATCCATTTATTCTAATTGATTAATTCATTCAAATTTATTTATTCATTATTATATATTCATTCATTTGACTTGATTCATCTTATTCATTTGATATTTAATTTCCACTATTTTAATTGAATTAGTCATATTAGAGTTGAAAGTTCAGAAAACTACTTTATCGACCTTTTCGAATACATCCAATTTATTTGTGGGACCTTATATTTTAGGATCGTTTTCCATATTCATCATCCGAGCATGGCGAAAAATTCCGACGAGGATTGAATGAGCTATTCAAAGCCCTGTCGATGTTGCTATTTTTTTTGAATGAAAAACAACATGAACAAATTGGTAAATTCATAACTTTGCTTCTTTTCCGAAATTATTTTATATAGTTCTATATATCATAACCATATACCGTGAACGAATATAAATGACTTATTATTCATCCTTCTCGTGTATTTTGCACCGCAATTTTGATTGTATCTTTATATTTGGTTATAAAAAATACAATACATTTATTTCATTTTTTTGGAGAAACTTGATACAAAAGAAAATTAATCGGTATTAATTTATATTGTAACAGTCGCTACGCGACGCGTTGGAATTTTAATTTTTTTCTCGCACTGTCCGCTTTAAGCAGCCGAGACGCTCTAACTGGCAAGTATCGAAGAATATATTTTTTGTTTTCTTTTTTTTTTTTTTCAAAAAGTTTATGTAAACGACAATTGAGTTCTGTTTTTTTTGTGTAAAATTCTGTTTCAGAGAAGCGAGATAAGGAATAAATGTAGCAATGTAGTGCGATTGTTTTGTATATAGATATCGGCATTTTTAAAGGGTTATTTTAACCACCATTGAAATCCAGCCATATTTTTGTTGTTATTTGGCAATGAATTGTTGTTTTGTTTGTACCGTAAGAACTACGTTTCTATTAATGACGATACCAATAGATTCTGGTTAGCCCCCTCAAATGTTTGTGCAGGCACTTGTCGGGTTTGAGAGGAATAGAAAGGTTTTGGGTCTCCATCAGCTGAACCTTCATTATGACTGTCGAGATGAAAACGAGATTTGGCGAGAACAACTATTTTTTTATTCCGGCCAGCTCACGCGTCGAGCTGGAAGCTTCTCTGCTCTCTGTCCTTACAACTACTCGATACGGCCAACCGAGATGCAGCAACTGACGGGATTGCTCGAGATGACTCAACCCTTCTTCGGAAACCAAGAACATCACCGAGACCTAAGCGAGAAGTCTTCACACCCGCCTTGTTGTCGTTTTTCCAAGGCGTAGCTGTGATTCTGCGCAGCTCTAGGACCCTGACAACGACGCTGGGAAAGAAAAATACTGGCCCTCTGCTGCTGTGTGGCCCGAGGCTGGGTCTACCGTGTATTCTAGGACCAAAATTTCAATTTGTCTGGTCCCTGAACACGGTACTGGCGAGATACCCGAGACGACCAATCAGGCTGCGAGAGAGTTAGGAGTGGTGGAGAGAACAAAGTTCGTCGCGCTGAGCGTGACCGGCTCACGCTCTCTTGGCTGCGGGAAGTGAGCGAGACTAGTGCAACGACGAGACGGCAGGAGTTTGCGAGAAATGCATCACCCCTTGAGCCGACCTGTGCTTTTCCTCTTTTTAGCAATTTTTGTAAGGTTTTTGTTAATCTGTATTAATTGCGGTATTTTCCGACATAAAACATATTTTATTTGTCGATAGTTGATGCAATAAATCACAGTTCTAGTTTAGATTTGTATTTTGAAACTCTTAAAATTTAATAGTTGTCGATAATCGATATATTTGACTCGAGTAATATTTTTGTCATTACGAAATTTTTGTTTCATTAAAACTCGATATTTGTCGATAGTCGATATATCTATTTTATTCAGTTTTTTTGCGTCACGAGTGATATTTGTCGATATATATCGATATAATCAATATATTGATCTCAGTTTCTATTCTTTGCCTTATAATTCAATATTGATTGATAGCCGATATGTTTTGTGCCAATTCATATTTTGTCATTGTGAATTAAAAATTCAAGCCTATTTCAAGCATATTTGTCAATCCTTCCTACCCTATCCTATCCTACTAGTTCTACTAGTCCTACTAGTCCTACTAGTCCTACTAGTTCCTACTATTCCTACTGGTAGTATATAAATTTCAATCTATGTTTGTCTGTTTGTCTGTTTGTTACCTTATTTCTCCAAAACTACTGGGCAGATTGAGTTCAAATTTGTCCTGAATTGACGCTTATTTTTTCGCGAATGCCATAGGCTGTATAAAGTATCGATTTATATTACCAATTTTAAGAAAAAAATTTTTTCTACATTCAGCCATAAGAAGTAGATAGTTTAACTTTCTAACTAGCTGAA
>JAAMPD010002068.1:17541-34625 GCA_025266255.1 Trissolcus basalis
AAAAATGAAGAAAGAAGATTGTGAATAAAAAAAAGTTGATTAAAATATAGCCTTTTGCAATGACATTCGTAGTATGGTTTAAGCCGCATAACAATATTTGATGAAACATGTTTCGATAAAAAAATAATCTGCAAGTACAATTCGTGTTTTTTTGGCTCCAAACTAAATAAATGCAGTTTGTCATATAATATACAAAAAAATACTAATACGCTTTCAACCAGAAAAAATTAAGCTTAGAAAAATTTTTTAAACTAGATTTTTGTTTAATAAAATGGATTAAAAGCTATTCTAAACCATCATATAACACTCCAAAGAAGTACATTCGATGCAAAAGAATAAAATAAAATAAAATAAAATAAAAAAAGGAAAATAAAATTCTATTTCATTTACTCGTTGAAGCACCAAACCATTGAATAAATAATAAAACAAAGATACATTATTTCATTTTTATACATTACTAAGAATTTGATAACTTTTATACATTATTTAATGTACTGTTTATTTAACAGGATTTAAAAATTACAACATGTGATTCGACATTTAATTAAAAAGTAGAACAAATACTTATTCAAAAGTTTTAATTAATATTAAAATTCAATTAAAACATAAAAATTACTTTATAAAAGCTTGCCACATTATTTCTGGTAAATTTAGAAATATGTTCAATAATTTTTAATAACAACAATCATGTTGATGCTCTAATAAATTTGTAAATACTCCACATTACATAATTTCATTTCGAGAACCCCAGGCCCAATAACTCCACGTTTATTCAAAAGTGCATCAGTTTGAAGAAATTTAATAAAGTAAATAAGAACGTTTCTTATTCAGTGATTTGTAAAAGAGATTTCCCGTTCATCATTTTGCACTTGAGTATACTCGGGGAAATATAACTTGATATGCAACGTTGATGTAATCACAGAATTCGACTGCACCGAATAAAATATTTTTATGTATTTATGAACTTCGCGGCTGAACATTTTTTTACAGAATTATGTAACGAGTTTACGAAAAACTTTCGGGTCTATAGATTTAAGAATTTACTTGCCTCGCAATATTCAACTCTTACAACTGTACCAAAGTTATTTCCCAACTTCGATCCGCTTCCCAGCGAACACTTTTCACGTTCCGATTAAAATGATGTTTTCTCAACTTTACGTTTCATTTAATAACAAAATGTTATCTTCTTATTTTCATCAACTTTTCATTTTCGATAATTTTTCATTTTTGTTCAATTTGTCGCTGGTAATTTTGCACACGTCAAACAAGCGTGACAATTTTTCGACTTGAAAACACATGAAATACCAAAACATTTAGGGTCAACTGGTAATTAGCAGCAATTAATAATTGATGAGTCATCGCGATACGCGTTAACGAGCCAAATGTCGATAAGAAATGCACTATACCGAAGGGATTATTTGATGTAGCGCTATTAACCCGTACAATGGACAGGCGTCGAACCAAAACGATGCGCGACAGATGGTCCTTGTTGGATGATGGCCCGAGCAGTTGGATCCGTCAAGTACGGACGCACTCGTCAAAAAAATTGTTCCGCATTCATTTCCTGTCACTGACATCTGCATTCAAGCTACGCTCTTTTATGTTTGACACTCAGAATTCGCAGCAAACACGAGATGAAAAATTCTTCGAGATCATCAGTGTGCAGATATTGGCGCAGTTTTGAAAACTGACCAGTCTCGATAAATCTGGACTAAGATGACCGTGGAATTTAATTTGTTTTTGTAAACGGAAAGGAAATATGTCGAAACCGGATTTCAGCGAGTTTTACACAACTCGAGTATTAGCAAGTTTTACAGACAAAAAAGCTGCAATCCTGATTTAATACCGACCCACAACTGCGGATGAGGGGTTCAACGAAATTCTGACGCGCAACCAAATTACAATTCTCCTGAGAGACGGAGATCGACTCTTGGCAGAAATAAAGAGGTCCTCTCACTTTCGAGGCAATTTTTCGAGAACTTCTTCACTCGGTTTCTTAATTGCTTTTTCCTGTTATCCGGTTTGCGTCCGCCAGAAATAACACGAAGTGGGTTCCAACTAGAGTTGCCTGGACTCGCAAAACAATTGTGTAATGAAAATAGCTCGCCTACTCGTCTGCATCCGGAGAAATATGTATATAAATAAATCTTTTTTCTTGCCTTTTTTTCTCATTTCGCAGATAAACCTGGACGCTTTTGTTTCACATCTTTTTTTTGCCTCCATCTTTTTTTTGCATTCAAATGCTTTGCATGTTTCTGTTTAATAAACGAGACAACGCTGCTTATGGTATTCGAGAGCCGTGCGGCGTGCAAAAGAGGTGTATGTATTTTGAAGAAATAGTTGGAAATATTATTGTGATTTTAATTAGAGAATGAACTCGAGACACACTTTTCATATACACACGACACTATAATTATCTCGAACAAACTAAGAAGATAATTCTCAAACAGAGATTACGCGCCGGATGAAAAGAATTTTTCGCCAACAAATTGAAAAACATAAAATTCCAGCAGAATTTTTTGGTCCTCTCGGAGGAGGAATTTTCTTTCAGCCCGCCGGCCGATCGATCTGATATAATTGTTGTAAATCGTTTAGGTATCTCGAGAAAAGAAGCACTCCTTACCCGTAGACTGGCGAGATAGGTTCCGCATTGAGTCAGCGAATTATTTGGCGCCCATCCAAACTAAGCAACGTTCCGGCGAGGAAATAATAATCGAATGGAAGAGCCAAGTGGTGATCACGAGGGGTCGCGATTTTTTATTCGCCTTGATTAAACAAAACAGCCGATCTAAAAACAAAAATGAGAGCCAATCGACTCTCGAGAGATGGAGTGAAACGCGTATGAGAAATTCTCCTTGACGTAATATTATTTCGCGACGAGATTTTAAGTCAACAGTTTTGTTATTTGTAAAGGGCGATGGATGGAACGTTGGAGGAAATCGCTTTCGAGTGCTCGCAGCAAGTGCGTACCCGGGTAATGATCATTCGCCTTCTGCTAATTATTCTTGTATAAACTCATATGCACGAATTACTTCTGCAGCGCCGAACAGTCTTTGTGCGTGCTCCACACACGTACAAAGGAGACTTGACTAGTAATTAATACTCGTTGTGTGTTTATAAAGCATTCTGCAGTTGGGTACAAACGTGATTAATGTCACGATATATGTGCTTTTGTGAACATCCTACTGTGCAAACTTTATGAGACAGCGGGATGAATTATTTGATACACCTGAGTGTGATTCTCCATGAATTTATTAATTAGTATGATTATATTAGTATAGGCTTAGAACAACAAAGTGAGTGTTACGCCTCGAGTGTTCGACGCATGTTTTCCTACAATTCTACTAACTATAATTGATTTCCTTCTGCTATAAGAAGCAGGCTATTATCGTTACTAATAGCCTCGGGGAGCTGATAGAGGGCTTGCAAGCTCCAGTCCAATCGAAACCAGTGATTAAATATTTTGTTCAAATACGAGATTCCGGCCGTGCATTTTAATCGGCGTTTATCGACAAATCGTTTTGATTACGCATCGAAACCCCTTTGTGATGTGTTGACCCAAAGAGGTTTTATCATTTTTTAATTATGCACAGACCATCAAAAAGATTTTACACCGGATAGAAATGCGAGTTTATTATGTCATAATGAGTGTGCACATCGTTCGAGAAACGAGATGAGAGTGGGGGCGGGGGATGTTTAAAAAGCTATTGATTCCGGCGCAGTGATTTAAATTTTAATTGGATCCCGCGAAAGCAAGTTTCATGGTTTCAAAAGTTCGGGCCGTTTTATTTCTATTCAACTGCTCTCTGTTTTCTAACTTTCCACTTTAATAGGTTGCCATTTTTCTCCGAGAGGTAATTTATAAAAAAAGCTCTTCTTAAGCGCACAAAAATTATGCCAAAAGTGTATGGGCGGAGGGTGGGAGGAAAGGTTGCTTGCAAAACGAAGGCATACCACTTTGTTTAATGATTCCCCGCGTTGAGGGTGTGTGTGAATAAAAGTCGGGTTGATCTTGTACGTGTAATCGAACTATTACAATGAGACATTGCGCGCACGTGAAAACAAGAAAAGTGGAGCACAAAAGAGCGGACGAGGTGTGTGCGAAAATGCAAAAGCGGGGGTGCATGTCGACAGGCATCGCAATTTGTTCGAGTTATGTACACATGTGGTTCGTGTGTCGTTGACACGTCTGGTCCTGACGTTCTCGACTTACAATGAACCGAGGATTAAGCATCGCCTCTCTCGCAATCGCTTTCAAAGGTTTTGATTTAATGACTTTACGACGTTGACGATGTTTAATCAGACTTGTCTCTGTCTGATTGGCGGACTCTATCGTGTTCGCCATTTGGACACAATCTGTAGCTTCGCATCTCGTTGCTACCAGAGAGTGCTCAAGACTAGCACGTATTTTATATCGCAAATCACTGTCCTCGGATTAAACGATCGACCTCATAATCGGAAAATGAATTTCCGTCTGACAGAGCTTCCCAGCTCTCGTGATTAATCTCTTAACAACAGACATGATAATAATGACATTCTGAAATTACATTTGAATCTTAAAAATCAACTCCTTATCAAGTCGATATGACATTTTGGTAAATGAAAAATTAGGAGAGAGATTTTTCACTGAAAATATATAATAAATATTACACGGAGAGAAAAGGTTAACCATTTTTACTAGAATTGGTTAAATCATTTTAACAAGAAATTATTCATTTTTTTAGTACAAATTAAACAACGAAACTGCTTGGTAAAAATTATTACAACTTTTTTTCTCCATATACCTATATTCCCACTTTATGTAAATTTTTCATAGCAAAAATATATTTTATTTATATTTTTAAAATAAATTTTCGTCAGTGAGATACTTCACCTTTTCATCCATACTGTTAATATAGTAAGGGGATGTGTAAATTGTTGAAACTTGAAAAAAATATTTCACAACATTCAAAAAAGTCTCTAAACATATATCGATATTAATATAAAAGGCTTACATAAATTTTTTAGTCTGCAAAGTCATCTTACTACACGAGACGCTATAATAATTATAACTTAATCAACTGTCAATCTCAGTAAGTCATTAAATAGACATCTCATTACTAAATAATCAAAGTACAAACAATATTGATAGTTAATTAGAAACGCCATATATTTAATCGTTCAACAAGTTGTAATTGGTCTTTATTTTTAATTAATGTATGTCATTAAAGTACAAGGTGTGTCGTATAATGTTAAAAAGGCTCTTTCTAACATTCTTTGCTGGCCAGGAAAAAGGGCAGTCCGATTGGGATAATTTTTTTACACATTTAATCGTCGACTTTGTAACGAGCGTTTAAAAGAACAACCAACAAGTTGACAAAGTTTGTCCGCCTCCCTGCCCCATTACGGCTTAAGTATTATAATCCTCTGCTGGGACGAGTGCTGTTCGCCAAGATAAGGTGTGCAACGAGAAACAAAGTTGGCTTTTTAAACGCCAGCCTCGCCTAGCGCTCTTCAACATTACGCAAGGCTCTTCTTTTCGTCCGTCTTGGGAAATCCTCTGTATGCAAAAACTTGTTCACCGGATGCATTTCGTAATAAGTTTTATCCGGAAGCGTGTGTCCCGCCAGACGATTGTGGGTCGAAGGAGCTCAAGAGAATGCTTTCTAACCTATTGGCTACGAGCCGATCGATAAGCCAAGCGCCGCCTGCGAATATCTCCCCGGAGGAGAACCATTGGTTGAGTTTTCATAGAATGCTATTGTGTCGGGAAAAGGTGTAAGCTGGAAACCAAATTCAAATTCGATGCCAAAAATCAGTACGCTTACCTTTTTTTCTCTGTTTTTTTTTTTTTTTTTTTTTTGATATCAAAGCCTAGATATATTTTCAATTCGTCGCCAGGACTTTCACCGAAATATGCGGGTAAATGAAAATTCAAATCTTGCGCAAACCGCGCGGCATCGATGCCGCGCTGATAACAAAGACTCACGCATATGGATTTTTGCTTGCCTCTTCAAAATTTTATACACTTTTTTATCGTCAGCGCGAGATTGAAGTGTAGAAGGAACTGTAATTTTGCAAATGTGTCAGGACAGGTTTGAAATAAAAAAATTCGTGTAAAATATAAGGATACGAAAAGGCGCCTTTTGACATTTTTGTTGCAGACGGGTTAAATTGAAAATTTTGACAAATCGCGTGTCCATCTCCATTTGTTATGACTTCAGTTTAGGTCGCTGAGCGTTGGAGCGGGTGATAAGTAAAAGATTTTTTCAGATGAGCGTCGTAAATTTGGAGACAATACTTCTGATAATTTCGTCACGTATAAGCGGTAGATTAATTACGGATTCCAGTCCCAATCTCACCCGATAGCGGCAGATGTGCAAATCGAAAAATGAAGTGTCAGATAAGCTCTCAGGCAGTGGAAGGGGGAGGGAGGCGAAGAACAATGCGCGAATGTTCTGCCAATTAATTCGAAATCCGAATCAAAATTTGTCCACACGAAGTCTCTTGCGCTCTCTGGAACCCGATTAAATTGAATTTCTGGCTCGGCAGTGCAAGAGATGCCGTTTAATTTGTGGCTGCGACTTCTGGTGTAATGCGTCAGGATAGCGCTGGATTTTAGTTATCTTATCAGAGATTATTAATTAATTCTGCGCCATAATTCACTGCCTGTCGGCTCGATGTGTCTTTCTGTTTCTCTGACAACGCCTGTCTATTGAACGCAAACGATCATTAACGATAACCCGATCAATTTACTTCTGCCTATGATAAACCTTCCTACTTGGCTACATGATTTTCAAGGTATCATTCCACCAGAAATTAATCACCAAAATTGTGCTATAAAATGGCGTTGTAGTTTCTACTGGTATCGATGGAAATATCATGATTGAGAAAAATATATTGTACCATTTGATTGGTTAAAACGGAAATCGTAAGAATCCTATTATTTTTAACCCTAATATAACACAATGTAGATAATAAGTATATGTGTCAATTATATCAATTAATTATATTTTATTTCCTTCTGCTTCTTGCTGTTTTTTATATAAATTTGTTATATACAAAATATAGTATATTCTATTTTATATTTTATACTTTATATAATGGAATTTGTAAATAAAATATAAACCAAATATTATACTCGTTGCTGTAATATATTTTGTTTATATTTTTAAAATATATTTTCGTTCGTGCGTGGTACCATTTAAGTTTACCATTTAAATCGTATGATTGCAAAGCGTCACACGTATTTTTAACTAGAAACTAAGATTTTGTTTTTTAGTCAACTCTAGTCGAACTTATTCATGTCAACTTGGTAATTTAGTAACATTACACATGAATTATAATTGTTTGACAAAGCAAGCTGAACAGATAACGCATATATAGGATTTTTATTATTTATTTTGTTACAAACATTTTAGCTTTAGAATTCGTGTTGAAATTAACGGATAACTTTTGCAATTAGTTTGATTCGATTTAAATAAATATATAGTTACTTGCTCACTGACTTTAATGATATCAAATCAGTAAGAAATTTGAAAAAGTTTTCAAATATTGGAATCAAGTCATTATTAAAAAAATTTTTCGTCAGTTTGACTACAAATTTTGGGTTCATCAAAAAACGATTCAGAGAATATATAGAGAAAATATAGTCAAACTGAATATAGTTATAATAAAACAAACAAAATGTAGTAGTTACTGTTATAGATTTCCATTTATACTATAACTATAAATGCCAGAACTAAAAAATATAGTTTATTCAACGAAGTAAATTTTTTTCAGTGTTGACTTGCTCAAAACTAACCTCAAAAAGAATCATAAATTTTTACCGTCGAAATTAAATTATTTTTACAATTAAATATCGTAACTGGTACCACCAATATTGCTTGTTGCAATTCAGTTTTTTCAGTGTACCATCAAGCCTTCCACGTAGAAACAACTCATTTGAATATCCGAGCTGTGATATATCCATTTTTAACTGAATTTATCGCGTAAATTTTGTGAATTTTAAGGATTTAAAATTAATAGGATTTTTCGTGCCTTCATTTTTTAATAATCATTTATCAGCCTTATGGACGCAAATAAGTTTTTCACGGCTACCACTTTTGCTATATCAATGATAGCTGTTTTTACAGAAAATACACCCCTCGAACTCTGACCGAGTGTGCGAAGGTAATCTACGAGGTAATATTTTAACGCAGCCAATTTAATTTTTATGCAGCCGTAACATTTCAAGTCTGTGCATACAAACGGTAAGTTACGTATTTTTTACAACCCCCGTTCGCGATCGCGCGAAAACTCATTTAAAAGACCATCAAATGTTTTCTTTCAACCTGATATATCGTGGCAGTTGAAGTGTTACATATGAAAAAAAGTCAAGAAATGAAAAAAAAAAATGAAAAATGAAAGTAGCAGGCATCGAATGTCGTTTGGCATCAAGTTTTCGAGACGATCGGCTTCCTTTTCGGTCGAAGGAATATCGTGTGCGTTTACAAAGATAAACATATAAATATACAGCTAAGCAAACCCCGACGCTGGAATGCAACATTTTATTTGCAGCTTTGGGTTGGTGCTTTGTGCAGCTTATTGGTATCCGCGCGCTGTATCGAGGCGTTTCTTTGTCGAAGCTGAGGAAAAGAATATAACGCAATTGCTTGCGCCACTGCGCCAAAAGGAAATGCACGAAATATTTCTGTTGGTCGCGTGTGTGCCACTCGTCGGATTGTCGTCGCAATATCACCGAGGCCGTTCGTAACTTTGTTTTAGCGCGCTCAATATACCGCGTCATCTGTTATCAGTGACCCATCCGGCGCTTCTGCTTTGTGCGATCCGAACGATTCATAATTCCGATATCGTTCAAGTGTGCGCGCTCTCTAACGAACGTTCAACTTCGTCCTGCTTGGGAAGTTTCACTCCAGTTTCCGCAATATTTGACTGGTCCCATGATAAATGCTGTACTTTCTCTGATTGCTTCAATCTACTGTCATATTTACGAACAAACAAACAAAAATTTATATTTGTTTGTCCAAGCAATGCGAAGGTTTATTCTCTTCTTTATAGAACGTAACAGAGTGTGAAAAACCCCCTCAAGTTTGTTGTTTATTTCGGTAGTTCATTAATATTATGTACAGTGTTGGACGGTGAAAGTTCAAGCTACTCGAATCAGAATTCTCTGGGTAAGTCGTGGAAAATGTTTAGTCTGTCGAGTGAAATCTCTCTAAGTCGGGGAAAAGCTTTTTTAAAACTTCACTTTTCCAACACTCGGTCTGACTAAAATAACGTTATTTCACAACACACAGTTGCGTGTTATAAAAATATTAAATTTATATTTTGTTCTTTTTTGTGTTTCTTTTATTTTTGATTTTTTTTCCTCCACTGACGAAATTTCTCTAAGAGCAGAGATGGCTAACATTAAATTAGGTAACTGGGATTTGGAGTCGGCCTAGTGCGTCAACGGTTTGTTAACCACACGATTAATTGATGCAGATGGTAAATCCTCTCCCGATGTTGGCCATTACCGCAACATCAATTCTACCCGGTCGAAAGAGGGGAAAAAATTCGAATCTTATATAGCATTACAATTAGTTGAATGGGATTCTTTGTTAGAAGAGAGCAAAAACGTATTCCGAATGTTCGGCATTATTTGATAATAAAACTGAATCAGCAAGAATCATATTCAAATGGTTATATATATATGTATATCTGATAGGATATATAATAGTATACGGCCGCTATCAAGTCAAGCAACTTTAAAATCGTCGAATTGCAATAATATGATTGAAAACAAGTTCCATTCACTGTGAGAGCGAGATTCGCGTTTGCAAAACCCTTTCTAGTTTATTTCGCGAAAAAAAAAGGTATGAAACCGAATACTTTGATCGTAAGGGTCGAATTTATGGTGATATTAATGTTTGAATACGTAATAATGCAAATCCACAGATTGGCTTGTAAAATAACAGGAAAAAGCAATTTAATTCGATGCAATGACGGCGATATTGCAAAAAGCCGGGGATAGGCGAAAAGCGTGCAAAAGCAAAAGATAGTAATTGATGCGAGCAGATGTCAATTCTTTGTAGGGATGCACATTATTTTTTATCAAGTTCTTATATATTTTTTTCCGCTAGAAAAAAAATAGAGGAAAAAATAGAAAAGCAGCAAAAACGTGGGGGAATTAAAGAAAATGGTTGAAACAAAATAGGATCGTGAAGGAAAATAACAAAAGCTGCGTCCCAAAAGAGATCTCGATTGTTACGTCTGCATATGTATGCAGAGGCAAATGAGAAAAATCGAGGCTCAAGAAATTCGGTTTGGTCGTGTGCCACCTGCTCCTCTATATCTTGTTTGTGTTCTTTTATAGCCTCTTAGTGTCTTGTTCGTTTTGTCCTGTTCGTCGCTTTTACGATAGTTATCCTTCCCCTGGTCTTCCGCACGCGTACTAACTCGGCCCAAAAATAGCCGGGCAACGTGCGTTTGTACTCGATGCAACGCCAGTTATGCAGCCCGACCCTCCAACACTATTCTGGCTCGAATCATCTTTTTCCCAGACTTTGGCGCTCCCGTTCGTTATTGTTTCTTTATATCGACTCGTGGCTATTCGTGGAAATTGTTATTCCCCAGGACTAAGAGTGATAAAGTACAGTTTGCGCGACTTTACTTTATACGCTGTTATAAATAAAATTGCGTCCTCAAATGGCATACATTAAATCGTCTTATGAAATGGGCTAGAAAACATTTGTACAAACATAAAATCAACATATTTTTAAATGGACAACCCGAACAAAGCAATACACTCTATTCTGTTTTGTCTTTTGAAAGCGACGATAAATAAAATGACGGACCACAGAAGCCGTTTACTTTTCCAACGAATAAACCTCTCTTCCCAACAAATAAAATTATTTCTCAATCTATAAAGCTCTTTGCAATAAAAACTTTTTTTTCTATTAATAAGTTTCTATAAATGAAAATTGAGCTAAGTATTTTTATTGAATTCTTGTAATTCATCGTTTTATAAAAAGTGGTTTTTCACGTTACCTAACAGGACTACGTTGTTTGATTTTGTAATCTGATTTTTTTTTAAATAAAATAGAATTGATACGTGCAATTTGTGAAATGTTATCTGAACTGCACTGACAAATATTTTTGTTTCGTTGTTTAAATTTTTTCATTTTGTTCAAACTACTGTAGTGGTTTTTTCTTTTTTGGTTAAAAATGAGGTATTTCGAGTATATTGTGATCCACAAATATCTTTAAAAATATTCTCCACATTTTTCAGTGTTTGGATAAAATACAAAATGGAATATTATTTGATATGAAAATTAAATGTATTATACGAAAATACATGATATTATTTATTTAAATATTACCATTCAAGTACGAGATCGAATGTAAATTGTTAATTAGGTTGCCTATTCACAAGTTAATTAACTATCAGCATTTTTATATTTCATTGCAATAATTACAATTGAGGGTTATAGGCTTTGTAATTTTCTGCGTCGTTGATTATATAAAAATGATCGCGCAACGAAAATGTGACCTCGCGTCGAATTGGAACTGGCAGAAAGAGGTTCGCCAAAATCGACACAAATATTGCCCTTTAATCATGGCTCTTTATGGTCCGCGGAATCGCGCGGCAGTTTTAATTAATGTCCCTCAAAGACAGCCAAAAGACTGACACAAAAAGCGCAATTTCGCGTCATGATGTGTGTGAATTTGGAGCTGCGACTTTCATCTGGCGTTGTCATTCGTGGACAAGAGATGTTTCATTTTTTACGACACTGCCAAATGCGAGCCTGTCGGCTCGGCGTTCATTAAATAAAAGCGTCGTTAGGTGTCGAGTCTGCCATTAGAACGTTGGCTCGAACCATTCCCGCGACGCGCTTTAATGCGATTTCGCGAGTTCTCCGACATAATCCTCTTGTTGCCTTTCTTCACGGATCTCGCTCGGAAACGGCTGTTGACTATTCCCCTCGCGAAATCAGCGCCACGTCATTTGCGCACCTGCTTTTAATGACACTCATTGATACTTGATCACCCATCAGACTAACAGTTAACAGTTACGAGCACCTTAATTTGACGGTGGTTTACGCTTTTTCACCGGCCAAGGACATTTTTTGCAAATTAAAAAAAAAAGCAAAAATAAAACAAAAATAAAACCCTGGCCAAGCTATTTTTCCCAAGTGGCACATTCATTTTTGTAGCATGAATAAATATTTCAGCATTTTATATGAATTTCTCTCCCTTCTTTAACATTAATTAAGAACCACTCTGCAAAAAAATTGCGCTTACTCGATTATGTAAAATGTGTGTAAAATTTCGTTCCACGACACATAGTTTCGTCTGAGGAAACGTCACGTAAAGTGGAACCTATTAATAATGTTAGTTAATAAGATTATGGACCAACTTTTTTGATTATTCTTGATAAATAATTTCACTAGATTGAATGAACATCTTTAAACATTCAAAAGGAAAGCGGAATATTCAAAACCTTGAAAAGTTTGCAGTTTGTTCGATTAATAATGCAACTGAAATTCTCCTGTTCACGGACGAATTTAAACTGTAACCAAATTCTGAGTAATTTGGACAATTTCATTATCTCACTTATTCCAACGCATCGCGCCATTCAGCGGCAATATTCCGCGAATAACGTCTAATATTAATTTTAATGGCGCATAGAAGAGTCAGCTGAATTTAAAATTGAATCGACCCCTGGAAATGAAATTATTAAACGATTTTGTAATTGGCTTTCATTGTTTCGCCCGGATCGGACTGGGCTATGGAAATCGTCGGGCTATCCCGTTCTGCGGATTTCACATCTGGCATCAGGCCAAACAGACCCTTTTCTCGCGTTAACGAAAAAGATGTACACAAGGTCGAATCTTATAATTACCGTCGTGCTTTCGTACTAGACCTTTTAATGTTATGCGTTCATCAGATCGGAGACGCTCGGCCACGTGCAAATTTTCTGTCTGCGACCAAAATACGCTACATTGTCTTGGGTGAAAAAAAAAAAAACAACAAACAAACAAAAACACGATGTTCAAAATTGTAACATTAAAAGAATCAAATTGTCATGCGTCATTTCATCTCAAGCCTGTAAAAGCAATCAATTAAAAAATAAAACGGAAGCAAAATGAAATGAACGAAAAATAAACTAAGGAAAGTTCGCAAGACGTATTATATATGAGCTTGAAATTTCATCTCCGGGTATACATTTTGTTTTGAAATATCATAGTCTCAGACCGTTTTCCGATCGAACTGTATCCGATAACTTTTTGAGCAGTAACGAGTTTTTGAAAGTTAAACAATATTGTAAAACAATTGCAATCAATATGTCGGCCCGTGCAATCTATCAACATCACAAAAGTTTGAAATATTGTTAATGGATTATTGTGACTGTAATTAGAGGGATTTACGGGCGTGGGAGATCGCGTTGTTTTTCCGCGGCCGATTTTTCATGCGACGACACTTCAAATTGCGCTGCCTTATATTTCATGCATAATGTGAAAATCTCCATAAATAATGCCTACCCCTGCATAAATAACCGTTCGGCGTAGCAGCGAAGCAGTTGCCGTTAGTCATAAAACGAAGGTTGCATGATTTTCTCGCGCAAACGATTTATTTGTTTAGCAAAATACCTGTTCCGTAGAGACACAGTTGCGGCTGCAGACTGTATAAATACTGATACATTTCCGACTTCGATTACGAAGCTGCGGGTTAACGCAGTTGTAGCCGCTGGTCGATAAGTATTTATGTGCACCGTCGTATCCGGAACGGTTGCACCGCCGAGCATTTTCCCAAACGTAATAAATAGTTGCGCTGAAAAGAAACCGCCAGACTCTGGCCGCAAAAATCGTAAAATATCATTATTTTCGTGTTAATTTTAGCTAAAGTAGCGCGACGCACTTTTTTTGCCCCGCTTCGGGAATGTTAGTATCGTAACGCATAAATAGACTTACCAAGGTCATAAGCACGTAATACAATTATTCTGAAAAAGAAGAAAAAAACCGAACGAGCTTATACTCGCATTCACTATGATATTGGAAAGAGGATTGTTTTAATTTTACTTCTATTTTTGCTTTTCTCTTTTTGTATTTTGTTTTTTTCAAACAAGGTCGAATAGCTATTTTTGTTATCAATTTTTTCAATCTTTTTGAAACAAATGTCGTTTTGTCTGTTTGAAATTAAATGTGATAAAACTTGTTTTTTGATGCTACGAATTTTGTTACGGCAAGCATGTTAATCTATGCCAGTGCAAGTCAAAAGTTATAAGAGTAAAAACTACCAGAATAACATTTGTAACTTGCCAACACAATGCTTCATATACGAAGGATTGTCTTGATAAAACCGAATCCTGTGAAGAGAGCGTGTGAAACGTGAAAGTCATATTACATGTTTGAAACAAGAGTATGATTAACGCAGAGATACTGTTTTGCAGCGAAAGCAGTTGCAACAAATCTGTGGTGTAATTTGATTTTTTGCTATTTATATTATGTATGGAGATTTTCCCTCTAGGTTATATATTTTTTTTGAACAATTTCACGATTTAGGGGTGACGAAAAAAGAAATAACAACTACCGAAAAAAAAACAAACGAAAGAACAAAAATACGAATTATTTCAAGGACCCCGAGCTTTTTATCGTGTCTAACTTGCACTTTATGATTCGAACATTAACCCAGTGAATCCCTCGGCTAGATATTATATTACAGTTATGTGATGAGAAATGACGTTTTGTGTCCCGGATCTTTTATACTATTTTCTTGTTACTTTAGTTTTTTTTTAAATGTGTATTGGATTGTCCTACATTTGAAGTGCTTGTATTTAATATTTTAAAAAACAAAACTGTGAAGAAAAAATTTTCTACTAAAATCTGTTCAAAACATTAATAACAAAATTAGTACTGAGTTTGAACGAAAATATAAAAATTTTTAAAAATATATAATGATGTTGTCGGTGAAAAAAATGGCGCTGTTGATATTCCGAAAAAAAAAATTTTGCAGCATAGATTTTAATGACTAAATTTCTAGCAAGCTTTTTATAAACTTGTCACTTTACTTATTTCATTCCATTTTTCTTGATTTCTTTTGGTCCTTTGAGAACAGCACTTAGAACGTTAATAAGTCGATCGAACGTTCGTTAACGAGCATGGCCATTTTTTGTAAAGGAATTTTACGAAGTAACTAAGCACGATAAAGTAGATGAAATGACGTATTAATCTTAGATATCAACTGTCATTTATTTCTCGCGTGGAAATATTTCATTGCGCTTTTCTTGATCTTCCTGTTCAATTTGCTTATTCGTGCAAGAAAGAGATAACAAAACGAAGTACTTCATAAACGTTCCATAAAACAAGATTAACTCGGACCAAAAAGAGGAGGACCTACCATTTTTCGTCAACTGAAATTGACAATAAATGATCTTTTTTTCCCTCCTATAGGCTATTAAATTTTACACTCGCATTTTTTCAATTCTCCAATTAATTTCCGGAGCTGACATGCTCGGTCGAACATTCTCATAATTTTATAATCGAGTTTGAGGAAAAGATAAGATATCATTTTTCATGACAAAAGCCAAGTTTGTCTAACGAGAAAATTTTCGCGGATTAAGTTCGGCAATTAACATTCTTTAAGCAAATGTTCGCCGATGATGGCGTTTCCATTTCATTAGACGGTTTTGTGATTTGTAAAAAATTCCGCGAAGAGCTAATGACAAGCTCGGAAATTAAAATTATACCCTCGTTGGAAAATTAGAATCCGATTTCCAAAGGTTATGATAACTTTGGAGACGTTCGTAACTCAGCACTTACAAAAATTGAAAAGAAAAAGAAAAAACCTGTCCTCATTATTAATTTATTTAATTTATAACAATGAATTTGTAATTAAATATGGATAAGATTGTTTATCTTTTTTAACCTGAAAATAATCATTCGTATTTAATATTTATATACTTTGTTTATCTTTGCCGCTTAAAGTTTAACACAAGTGGTGGAGGAAATGAAGGAGAAGCGGGTGGATCCGTATGCGAGTTTTAGTGCGATCCCTGTGTGCGTGGATTGTTGTGCGATCGACTCCTATGCGAGGTGTACTCCTATTCAGTTGTTTGGATTTTGATTACTTTGGGATTCGGTTTGGGACGGATCTTGGTGAGCTGGTGTGGGACTGTTCTAAAAATTATCATGTTTAACCAGATTAATATAAAATTCATTAAAATTACTTTTGCGAGATGCCAAAATTATGCAAGATATTTTTGTATTTTCAGTATCGGAGTCAACGAAACCAAAGACACATACGAATCCGAAGATACGGATGATGAAATTTCCAATCCGAATGTCAGCGCCCCGAGTGTCCCAAGTGATGACACTCCGCCAATGACGGTAAGAAAAAAAATTTCTAATAAAAACGCCAACTAAATCAATACAATAAAAAATCTAGAATGCGCAAAGAAAAAATAATCAAACATTGTTTTGTCCCAACAATCGTCCCGAGCATTTTAAACCTCCTCAGTAAAGATTTAATGTCAGCGCACAACAAACTATTATATATTAGATTATAAAATGGATAATTTATTCTTGTAGGAGGACACCCAACGAAGTCACAGCACATATTCGGGAAATGAGGGACAACCACCAATCCTCGCTGACATGAGTATAGGCGACGATACACCCAAACTCATTGAGAGCATTAAACACTTGGACAGCGCCCCGAGTGTCCCAAGTGATGACACTCCGCCAATGACGGTAGAAAAAAAATATTTCTAATAAAAACGCCAACTAAATCAATACAATAAAAAAGTTACACGTTATAACTGCGAGCAGTTATGCTCCTCCGGGGGGAAATTTTAAAGAATTTTGCAAAAGTAAGGTACACAGTATTATTTCCGGGAGCTTTCGGGTCCTCCCAGGACTTTTCAAGAGCACTCGTGTATTTCCGGCAATACTCGGGTCTTTCCGGGAGTTTTCGGGTCTCGCCATGACTTTCCAGGAGCACTCGGGTATTTCCGGCAATATTCGGGTCTTTCCGGGGGCCTTCGGGTCCCTAAGGCCCCCGGAACCTTCGGGGGGGGGGGGANATCCGCGGAACGCGAGCGAAAGCAATAGCCGGACGGGGGA
>JAAMPD010002069.1:0-17526 GCA_025266255.1 Trissolcus basalis
AATCTATGAAGAATTATATTGTATTTTTTTAGAAAATTGCTAATATATTGCCAGTATACAGTCCATATATAGAAAATAATTAAAAATATATGGTCAATATATTATCAATATATGATTTTATGAAAAATAATATATTGTCAATCTATTGATAATATATGGATAATATATGATCTATTTTTTACTAGGGCGAATTAATTTGTAGATTTCTTTTTTTTCTTTTTTGAATGAATCATTTTTGTTCGTAATTTTGTGAATAGTTCATGTTAGATCTTGATAAAATGTTGTAATTTGTTAGAACGACTGGACTGGTACGTAGTTAATTTATAAGTCATGACAAGTACGAGTTATTTGCACGCTTAGGTGGACTGTCCGCTGTATGTAGTGCATGTGATGAGCCGTACCGCAGCGGAAGCGCTGGAGGCTGCCCGGAAGCGCGGCGCAAACGTCTGGGGCGAAGCGCTGGCAGCGGGACTAGGCACCGACGGCACCCACTACAAGCACGAGTGTTTCAGCCACGCAGCCGGACACGTAGTGAGTCCGCCACTGCGCCCGGACGTCGACACGCCGAAGGTCCTCATGACCAAATTAGCCCAGTGAGTGATCGAGCCGATATCACGCATTGTCTTTTACGAGCTCTCACTCGTTATTCATGATCGACAACGCCCCAGGTGTTGTGATGATTTATGGTCATCCCCTTTACTCCCCCACCTTAGGTTCAATTTTATGTTTCAGTTTGCACTTTGTTTTATCTTTCAGTTGGGGAATCTTAATTATTTTTTGTTGCTGAGATTTTATCGGGGCAGTACGATGTGGCACGAAATTGTGAAGGCAAGACTGAGTGTTTGATAAAAATGAAAAATAATAAGAAGAAATAATAATTTTTTTAATGTCCTTAAATAAAACGGAGTTTGCCATCGCATGGAGAGTAAAAGAAGCTCTCATTAGAGTAACCACAAGATATAGTTTTGAAATATCAAAGTAATGAAAAAATCGAAACATAACCTCAAACAATTCAAAATTCATTTTTAAGGTAAAGTTTCATTTAGAAAGATAAGTGTGAGAGATCATTTCGGTGTAATTTTTTCGTTCTGTCCATTTTTGATGTCAAAAAACTTGAATCAACTAATTTGAAAAAGTTCATAAAATTATAACCTGAAAAAAATCAAAATTCTATTTTGAAGTTATTCACCACTCGAAAAGTCGAGTGTGAAGGCTCATTTCCACGTACATAAATTTTTCCATTTTTTCTCATTTCTGGTATCAAAACTCAATTCATCAATTGATTTTGACAAAGTTTTGATGAAGAAATGATTTTTTTTAATGATAATAATTGTTATAATAATCTTATTATCACACCGAGCCATACTGAACCCGACGCGATTTTTTTTTTCTTTAATATTTTGTTTGGCGAGACAAAAACAAAACAAAATAAAACCAAATTGCTAGCCCGCCGCAAAATTGAACGATCTTGCGGTTTTGAAAGTTATGGGCTGAATATTTTATGGACACTCATGCATAAAAGTTATTGCAGCTAAATTATGGTAGTCTGCAAGGAGGGGGGAACAGTTGCGCTTTTTTGTTTCGTCTGGATGTTACAATTTCAGTTTTTTCCCATGTCTTTCAGTTTCTTACTGTTTTTTTGTCAGGCGTCATTTACAGGTGAAAACACCTTGTCTTCCTTTACAAATAACAGTGAGAGAGGAATATCGGCACGGTCTCGGGTTCTTTCTTTTTAGTTTTCCGCGTAGTTGTCGCGTAGAAAATTGAAGCGGTTGTTGCCGTCAATGGTTATAAGCCGTGGAGAGTTTCATTACTATAGTAGGTCGTAGTTTGTGCAACGTTTCCAGCACATTACGCATTACGTGTTTGTCCCGGCTTTGGTGCAAGTAGAAGAACCGGCCGAGTTTTCTCAATGAAATCAAATGTGCGCACCTTTTTTCCGCATCGCGCAGCAATTAAACACTCCTTTTATAGTTCCTTTGCAAATTCAACGAAATTTTTCATCCGCCCAACCAACCGATCAGGAGCAATTTGTTGAAAGTAAAATTTCGCAATTCCTTTTTATTCTTGTATCACATTTTTAGAATTTTGTTTTACTTTTTTTAGACGTCAATGTTTGCACGTAGATATAATGTGGCATGAATTAATGTCGTTAAACATTTTTCAAATATTTGGCATTGTAAAGTTTCGTATAAATTGAGAAATGATTGTGAGGGAAGGGAAAATTTGAACTGTAAAATATGAAAAAAAATATTGAAACTGAAATTGTCAAAACAAAAATTGTGGAATGAAATCTGTTTGGGATTCAGGTGAATTGTCCTCTATACATATCAGGGATAATGAGTAAATCAGCAGCAGATGTCGTGTCTGCAAAACGCCAGAACGACGTTGTTGTTTTCGGAGAGCCGCTAGCTTGTAGCGTTGCAATTGATGGCAATGCCCAGTACGGTAAAGACCTCGCAAAGGGCAGACAAATTGCTACCGATCCGCCGCTTAGACCGGACCCCACGACTCCCGCGTATCTTATAGAACAACTGTCTCAGTAAGTAATACTAAATGTAAAAACGAAAATTGCAAAATCAAATCCAAAACATAAAATTAAGGCCAGGTGTATCTTATAGAACAACTGTCTCAGTAAGTAATATACTAAATGTAAAAACGAAAATTGCAAAATCAAATCCAAAACGTAAAATTAAGGCCAGGTGTAAAAGTAAGTCCAGAAAAAAAAGAGAAATAATTAAGTAATGTTAAGTGAAGAAAAGAAGGGAAAGAAACAAAGTGCAAAATGAAAATGAAAAATGAGAGAATAAAGCAAAGAGAACAAACATTATTGAAAAGAAATAATTCAGGATTCAATTAGAAACTATGAGTTTGAATTGTACAATGTGTTGTGAGCAAAGGAGCGTTGCTCCAATTTTTTCAGCTACCATATCAATTCACGTCCATAAATCCAAATGACACCGAGTTATTTGCTACCGTCTTGTATATTTATCGTCTCTATCGTTATGCTAGGACGGCAAAAATTTTTCCATAATTTTCCTATTGCAAACCGTTTCGTCATTCGTTTTATCAAAAACTATTCCATCGACCATTTTTCATCTCTAACTTTAATTCCCGGATCTAATTTTGATATTCAATAACATATCACTTTCATAAATTAGAATCTGGATTTTTTTATTCATTTGTTTGATTTTTTAAGGGATGGATTGCAAGTGACAGCTAGCGACCACTGCGCTTACACAATCGACCAGAAGTCAGCTGGTAAAGATGACTTTAGCAAAATTCCAACCGGGGTTAACGGCATCGAGGACCGGATGTCCGTCGTTTGGGAGAAGGGAGTCAACGCCGGGCTGATTGACCCCACAAGATTCGTCGCTGTCACCAGTACCAACGCCGCCAAAATCTTTAATCTCTATCCCCGCAAGGGTGTCGTCGCAATTGGATCTGATGCTGATATTGTCATCTGGGATCCTACCAAAAAGAAGACCATCTCTGCTAAAACTCACGCCAGCCAGTCAGATTTCAATATCTTCGAGGTGATTTTCCAAAACAAAACTAAAAATTTCATCCAAACTGATAATAAGATACATTTTTTAATCTGTTTGCTTATACTTATAAAAATGCTATTCTCAAATCAATATCAATTTTAAGTTGAAAATGTTAAATTTCTTTCTTGGTGTGAATTATTTTGGAATCGTTTTATTCTTGTCTTTATTCACATTAATTTATTCAAACTCGTGAATATTTTCTAAAGTTGTGAAAAATGACTTTTGTGAATAGCAATTTTTCACAAAAACGCCATATAATCATTGAAATTGACTCGACATAGCTCTGAGCTAAGACAAATGCTTGGCAATTTTATGCTAAATAGCTGGCGCGTGACTGTAATTCGCGAAATTCGTGATTGTCCAACTCTGATCTCGTGACTGACAAATTGTTCTTTTTCTTCCTTTGGTTCGTTCCAGGGCATGGAAATCCACGGCGTTCCGGAATACGTGATAGTCAATGGCCGCGTATGCGTCGACGAGGGCGGACTCAAAGTTGTACACGGTTATGGAAAGTTTTTGGAAACACCGACGCATTCACCTTTCGTATACCAGGCTATCGTCGATAAGGACAAGGTGCTTAGGACCAAATAATATCCTAGTTTTTAAGATTCTTATATATTCTCTGTTACAACATTGTGTATACTTCTGTTACAAAACGTCATATTTTCTTACGAAACATTTTGTTACTGGTCGTTATGTTAATTTGTATCTGTTTGTACAAAAAATATTAGGGAGTTTGTTATATGTGTAATATCATAGTGCATAACTGGATAATTCTAATGTCAACCTGAAAAAAAGAAACATTGAATACTAGACATTTCAAGTCTTATAGTGAGACAGTTTAAATATCATTTTATAATTAGTCTAACTAATCATCTGATTATTTAGACATTAAAGTTTTTATCAACTTTGATGTAACTTTGTTAGAAGAAACTGAGCAATAAAATTGATATTTTTATAATTCTACAAGATCAGATGAAAACGGAGAATGCAATAATAAAGTATGAAAGTTTAATTGAAAAAGTTCCCTGATAAAGTAGATATCCATATAAATCTTTAGTTCTTAATCTTGAGAATTAATTGAATTTCATATAAAAATTATTTATAAAAAACTTGAAGTGACATGAGATTGAATGAGAATATATTGTTTTTAAGAAACCACGAGGCGTCGCTCGATCAGAAGCAGAAGCTAAACGGTTCGCTGAGGAGGATGCAATTGCAGCAAAAGCTCGCGAGGCCAGGATAGCAGCTTTGGCGGCAACGGCGAATGCAAAAAATGATATCACTTCTAACGGGACCACCCCGGAATTCCACAAACACCGGTCAGACTCGCCGGTTTCTTGCGCACCGACCTTGCCGGAATCCGCGATTATGACACCATCTTCCAGAGGACCCAGACAGGAGGGACAGAGAAATCTTCAAGATTCCACTTTTTCAATCAGCGGTCAGTTTTTCTCCCACTCAGATCTTCTTTGCTCTTACGTTTCGCGCAATTAAACTTTTTTGATTGTTCATATCATACTTTTCCAAGACTAACTAAGTCGTCTTGCAATTAAATGAAAAGAAAAATTGTTCTTCCAATGTTCTTCGCATTTTTCCGAACGGTCAAGAAAGTTCGACTGCATCAATAACGTTTTTGATGTCAAGGCAGTTTTGATGTTTATTGATTTTCGAATATTTTTCTTAACAGCTGGATTGTCTTCTAGTAAGTAAAAAAAAAACAGCTTGGGATGTTGTAACCGAAGTAATCCGTCGTAGATCATTATTAAGTAGTTGCTGTTACACTCGACTAAATGTTTCTATTAATTTGTGACTTCTCTTTCAACTTCTTTCTTTAGTAAAAAACATTGTGTACAAGTTCAAAACGCATTGATAAGCGTCAAATCATGGAATGATACAATTCACATTCGTAGAAGCTCGTGTTGATTATACAAGTATCGTATGAACTTCGAAGGGACTGCTTTTTATTGAGCTAAATTAGTTTGTTCGGACGTGTCTTTCGAGCAAACATTTTTCATGAGTCAGAACACGCACAACGTGTTTTTATTTCTGTATTTGTTTCGTAGAATTTTTTACATTTTATAATCTCTATAAAAAGCAGCCAACTTGATCCTCTCTCAACTGATGTTTCAATTGATACTTATTTTATTTTCTTCAAGCTCCTACTGTATTTATATTCTCATTTCATTCAACTTTACGTGCAATTCTATATTTCATTTTTTCGTTCATTTTATTGTTTTCACATCTCCACTTGTAAAACTATTTAAAATTTGAAACTCTAAGAAATTCTCTGTCAAACAAATAGCATATAAAAATTCCATCTCGTTGTTGTAATCTCAAACTGCATTGTGCAACTGACTCCTCACCAGTTTTGTATTCAGAAAGTTTGTTTTCTCAAAATGACAACGACATTTCAAGGAAAATTTTGTTAATCTTCTGTCTGCAAAACTGTATAGTATTTTAGACTTTAGAATGAAGAATGGATTAATTTTTATCTTTTCCTCACAGAAGACGTTGACGACTCACGTCGCGCTTGCATCAGGGTGAACAATCCTCCAGGTGGTCGCAGTGCCGGCGGATTCTGGTAACCTGCCAGACAATTATTACATACCTCTGCGCGCATCATAATTTATTGCTGAACCTTCGTGCTCGAGAACGATAAAAATTATTGGAAACACCCTGGAGATGGTATGAAAATATCCCGATCGATTTCATTTGTTATTTTGCCTCAATTGACATCAATTTGGGAACCTTATTTTCTGTGTGTCAACAAAAACGTTCTCCTGGTGCACCGCTGGAACTGAAACATAATCATCCGCGTAAATTTTTACAACCTTCTTTGTTGACGTCGTGTTATCATGTGTAAAAGAAAGTGAATTGGAAAAAAAATTTTTTGGACGGGACAATTGTGTAATTGTTTTAAGAAACAATGAAAGAAAAAAAGGAAGAAAGATGAAAGTGAGAACTTGACAGTATTCATTGGATAGAAATTTTCCAGTTCACGATCGCAATCAGCTGTATCACTTTTTACTTGACAATAAATGCTATTGTATTCTTTTATTTTGTTATTTATTAATAATAATATATTGCACAGTTGTTTTATTGTGCAGTTTTAACGATTGGTGCAATGTAAGAGGCTCTTTTTTGCAACTGCATGAAGATGTCGAAAAGGACACGAAAAGCTGCACAGTAAAATTTATTTGACGAATGGATATAATAAACGTTAGCATAAACTCGATGGATTATGAGTTTTCTTTTTTGTATAAGTGTAACATGCAAATTTGTCATGACTGAACCAATGTAGTTGATGAGTTTGTTATTTGACGTTGTTTTGTGTTACCCGACGTAAAACGAAGATCGAAAGCTGTTTATATAAGTTGATGTTATTATTAAAAAAAAATGTTCGCAACCACATCACATTTGGTAGGACACATACACGCACACCCGCAGCGGCGGAAGATAATGTTCATTCAAGGCACAATAATGAATTTTCTATTTACGTTTTCTCGTTTCATCTATTAACTATTTTACAAATTGTTACTCTCATGTTATTATAAATACAATGGAAAACAATTTTGAAGCGTTCTGACAGTTGTTAAACTGACAGAACGATTTTTATTTCAGTTTTGATTTCTGTTGGATTATTCAGTTAATCACATTTTCATGTTGAACATTTTCCATTGTACTCGACTATCTCTTATTCTACGCCTGTTGCTTGAAGTTTTAAATTTATGATTATCCGATTCGAAATTTTAAACGACTATCGACCTATTGAAAAGTGTAATTTGGAGTTCAGCCAAATTTTACGTTTCCCTGCTTAGCTGGAAAACAAATTGAAATGTGCTTATAAAGAACTCCACATGGATGAAAATTTTCGCACCAATTTTGTTTCGTCATTGATATATTACTGTGACGAAAATTTTGATCCATGATTTTTTTCATTTTACTTGTGCCTTTCCCTGGAGAAATGAAAAAAAAATTAAACTGCCAAATATTTATATGTGTATTGACTCGGACACTTGAAAAAATTTTATGAGTATATAATCAATGCTCGCCTGAACCGTTTTACAATTTTTGATATCATTGCCATTTAATATACCAAAACTTCCTTGAATGATGAAAGTGATTTAGCAGTGACTTTATAAACAATGTATTTCAATTGATATAATATTACACATCAAGGTATAAACATAAGATGTATTTAATACCCCGTAGTTGGATTAGCTTTTAACGTGGAATCAAAAGAAATCATAAATCCATTTTTCAATTTCAGAATCGACGAATAAACTCGCTTGTGTATCACTTATACATTATGTAGTACCAAAAAAATTAATAAACGAGGGACAACCTTGTGTAAGAAATGTAAAACAAAACGACTGAGAGTAAAAAAATCTTTGATGTAATGAACAAAAAAAATCAATCCTTAATTTTTTTATTGAAATCCTGTGCATCCTTATACATTATACAAATTCTAAAATATTGTTAAATTTTAACAATTAATATTTAATTATCAAATATAATAAATACTAATAAAATCAATAAATACAATCAATTAAAATAAACATGTTATTACATTTTTTACATACAATTTTACATTAAACATGCAAAAATTATTTATCCAAGTAAGTAACAGTACAACAAAAAAACATTTTAATTACGTAAACACCCATCAATAACTTTATAACATTAAATTTAATTCATAATATAATTTCTAATTTTTCTAAAAATTTGACATTTAAAGAAAAAGAATGCTTAAAATAAACAAAAACAAACCATCTCTGTAAATATAAACATAACCTCAAAAGGACAAAATAAATGTCGAACAACTTAAGGCGATAAATGAAAGTTCTGTGCAAAAACAAATAACTCTCAAAATATTAAACAAAATATATTTAATGATTTGTAGAGTTGTGAAGAATCGTTGAATACATTTTTTTAATATTTCAATGGTTATTTTTTCACAGAACAACTTCTCGGTTTTTGTAAATACCGGTCATCATTCATTACCTTAAACCCAGTTCACAGTCCTGAAAATTTCATTTCATTGTTTCCATAGGTTAGAAAGAGACAACCAGATAAAAGTTTAGGAACACATTTATAGGGCCAATGAACTGCGAGTATATTCATCCTTATCTAACTAATAAGATCAACGTAGGACAGCGAAATTGGGTTAGATCATGTCCGACCGATTAGTTCGTACGTAAGTTCCGGAACGTACGGATTGGCGGGATTCAGCTGATCGGCTTTCTTAGACGGTTATTTTCATAAAATGGCAGAAAGTCCGAGCGGTCGAGGCTAAGACTGAGGACTGACCGAACGTTTTGTGTAGTGAATTACAACCGTGAAAGCGAACGTTTTGACTGAAATAGACGGCTGGAAGTGCGTGCAACGCGTGTCAACAATGTTGCTCCGTTTATAAAGTCAATTTCAAGGTAAGTTCCGCCGAGATTGGATAGCGTGTCTGGCGTTTCGAGTGACAGTCGGGACGTCTTCGCGGACGTTCCCGAGCGAGCCGCGACTTGGTCGCGATAAAGGTGACTCGGATGAAAACAAAAAACTCGCTCTGTTATGGTAACCTCTAAATTTGTCAAGGGAACAAAATAACTGCAGTGTTTTGGCCATCTCCCTTCTCCCCACCCGACAATGTAACTGTCAAGATTCGCGTTTCGACTGATGTAAAATCAAGATATCTTAATTGAAAAGTCGTTTGGCTCGGTTCAAAATTGTTCGACCCCCGGTTTGACAGCAGGATAATCTCCCCGATGAAGAGTCCCGTTCGGTACTTTTGTTTGTTTCATTTTGTTTGTTGTTGTTTTGGTGTGAGCTTCTGAGGATGATATTTGTCGTAGGTTGAAACGCAAAGCGAAGCGGAAAATGGCGAGGCATCGCTCCGAAGAGGCCAAAAGAGTTGCTGCTCCAGGCTGCCGTCTGCCAGCGCGTCTCCCCGCTGGCGAAATCCTGACTGATATTAGGTTGAACAAGTGGATCATCGGTGATCCCATCGGTTGGGGCGGATTTGGTGACATTTACCTAGGTGAGTAACTTCGTCTTTGAAAAAGTCAAACAATTTTCAATCGTTGGATTGATTGAAACAAATTGACTCAATTTTGACAATTTTCATTGACAACAAAATTGCCAACTAAATAAATTGTCAATTGGCACTTGGTTTTTGTTCGGTCGAAAAACGGTTGGACAAGTTGAAAGTGGTTTTGGAATAACCTTTTTCAATAATAGAAGATATGTTTTTTAAATCCTTTTATCTGATTAAAAGTTGAATGTTTTGTAATAGAGAAATATTGATTCATCAGATTGTGTGATTGTTTTGACGCGGAGTCTAATAATAAACCGAATTTGTGAGTTTTAGTTTCGGTTTCCTCAGCATCCTCGGTTCGTTGTTTGTTTTCCGGGGAAACGTATGTTTACTCCATTTTTAAATGGCCGCTGCTAGAAACATCCCAAGACTTGCGATTTCACTCTGTGACCTCTGTTTGTCCTTTTCTAACGCGAAATAGATTTAAACAACTGTATTCAAAATTTCAAAACAAATTAAATAAATAAAATAATGTCAGTGTACTTTTGATTTTTATATTTTAAATAAATTTTCTTTTTTTGATGGAATTTTTTATATTAAATTATATTGTATTAATATTTTTATATTAAATAATTTAAATCGCTCGTGACGGTTGTTGTTGCATATTAAAATAATTTTATTTCTCTTTTTAGCATCTGATAATATTTCCAAACCAGTCGATCAGAATGCCAAATTTATCGTGAAAATTGAGCCCCATGACAACGGTCCATTATTTGTGGAAACGAACTTTTATATTCGTGCAGCTCAGAAACACATGGGTAAGTAGAAAATTTTACATTTAATTATTGACTCATTAATGATAACTAAGTTGATCTATAAAAACATGGAAATGTCACAATGAAGAAAATGTGACAAAAAAGTGTTTTTACAAAGAGTGTGATTAAAGTAAAAGTCAAACTTGTTTGCCAGCTGCGGATCACAGCTGGAAGTAACTGTCATTAATTTGACGTTTGAGCACATTTACAGACGCTCCTTTAATAAGATCAATAAGTTACGAGTGTTATGAGAGCAGGTTACAGGCGCCAAGTTCAAAAACTCGTACGATAAATTATTGATTGAAAACCAGCTTTTCTTTTTGTTTTTATCTATAAGAAAAAGAAATTGAAACATTTATAATTATGTAAATGATTGTTTCGATAACGAAATTTTTGTTTGTATCAAAACTAATATTTTACATTCAAGTGTTTTATATTTTTAGTTAACGAGTGGTGTAAGGCTCGGTGTCTTAAGACCATCGGTATCCCGACGTACGAGGGTTCTGGTTCGCACATCTACCAAGGGAACCGGTACCGATTTCTCGTTATCCCACACTACGGAATTGACGTGGGAAAATTGTTCCTGTCAAAAAATCGCAAATTCTCGGAAAAAATCGTCAACAATTTGGCAATCCAGACGGTAATTATTTTTAAATTTATATACATTTTAAAATTGATATGAATAAAGTGACGAGACTAAAATGACGTTTTAATTTTTCAGTTGGAAGCACTAGAGTATATACACAGTAAGGGCTATGCGCACGCGGACGTCAAGGGATGTAATATTTTATTGGAAAGGAATGTTCACGGAGCGGGCATCGAAAAGTCACGCGCCTATTTGGTAGATTATGGTTTGGCGTACCGGTTCCGAACTCCAAATGGGTTTCATAAACCATTTGTCCATGATGAGAGACGAGCTCATGAAGGAACTTTAGAATTTACATCAAGAGATGCTCATCATGGAAGTAAGTCTTTGATTGTTTGATTTCATTAAACAAATTGGAAATCGGTATAATTTATATATTGTATCGATTCCAAAATTACCGAAACCACTTTAACATGAAAAAATAGATTTGAACTAATGTTTCCGTTTGAAAATGTTTGTTTTAACAGCACACTCAAGACGAGGAGACCTTGAAACTTTAGGATATAATTTAATACAATGGCTGTGCGGTAAACTGCCCTGGGAACAGAAAGAAGGTGGCGTACCACCGTCCGCAGATCCTGAAGACATTCAAGAATGGAAAGAGAAAAGCTTTGCCGACGTGGACAAGTTCTTGCAGAAATGCTTCAATCACAAAAAGCCGCCTTGTAAGCAATCACGAAATCATAGCTTTCAAAATGTTACGTCATATGGATCAAGTAAGAACTTTATAATTAAAATGAAATTGTTTATCCAACAGCCAGTATAGTGGATTTCATGAAGTACATCGCCAGTTTAGAATTTGAAAGCAAGCCAGATTATGCCTATCTGAGAAACTTGTTCGGACAAACAAAAAGAGTCGAGAGCAGCATTGCCAAGTATTTTGATAGGCTAATTTCAAATGAAAATCATTGTCAGGTCAGAATCTCTAGGAGGGAAAATCTACGTGTTAGGAAGCCGTGTAAACCGGTGAACGGAGAAGTATGTATTTTTCAAAATCACTTTTTTATAGTGTAAAATAATTCGAGCTAAATTTGAAGTCGAAAAGAAGAGGATTTCAAATATTGATTTGGGTTCTGCGATTTCAGGTCAGAATCACGCGGAACACCTTGTCATCTTCGGAAAGCGAGCCGTTCAAATGGGAGGAAGTTTTAGCGAGGCACCCCGAGAAAATTGCCAAAGTCATTTCGCAGCCTTTGGAAGTACCACCGACTCCGCCACCGTCTCCTCCTCCGGTTAGCGTGTATCCTACCTATGCCATGCTTTATGTCATGCATAGAAATAAAGAACGCGAAAATGGAAGTCGTCACAGATCCAACAAGTTCCTCAAGTAATAAATTCATCTTTGTAAACATTTTATATTTGATATTTTGTATTGAATCTATTCAGTACGATCCATATTGTATCTCAGTAAGATCGTTATTAAATAATTCATAATGACTGCAGTGACGTCCAAGCTAAGTGGATAAATCCGCCATTAGAAAGCAGCGCTCAACTGAAGGAGAAATATGAAAGGAGAAAACTTTCTCAGCAGTCGGTGGAAGAGACAAATAATGTTGGAAAAAAGAAGAGAGGTCGCAAAAGAAAAATAATAATGGAAGTTAATAACGGTATGTTTTTTTCTCACAGATTGAAATTTAATTGGAAGATTTTTCTCTGATGATTATTTTTAAGGTTTTTTTTTATTTATTAATTGGTTTGTTATTTCAGCATATAAACTGAGACGACGTGCTGACAACTGAAAAAAGAAGGACCGGAAGGGGATGATGTTCGTAACATCATGGGTTGGTATGAAACAGAAGAGTTCGTTCAAAAGGCCCTCAAACAACAATAAGGTTTTCGAAAAGGAAAAATTTCATCGAGTCCGAATAGTTTCAAAACCACATTCAAGTATTATACAATATCTGTTAATTTAGTTCTAGACTGTCGGAGGAGACATTCTCCTGGACTTGTTCCTCGACTTCGAAAAAAAAAGTTCTATCTGAGCCAGAGAGAGTGTCTCGCCAATGATCATAAGACTGCTTTTTCAATCATAACAATTTTTCGACACAGTCGCTCTCCAACACTCCTCTACGTTCAAAAGCCGAACAATTGTTAATACATTTTACTATAAGTGTATACCGGGTGTAAAATTCAAATCAGACTGTTTTGATAGAACATTTACCGAGCGATTTTCACATCTCGTACCACGGCCTTTTTACTTAGAGAAAAAGTCATCACCACTCTCTGATTAATTTTGCAATTTTTATTTTCATTTTTTTTTCACTTCATCCGGTTGTTGAATCAGTATATCGATTATATTAATCGTCTGATTTTCATTAAATTAAATCGACTGATCTGAGTGACAGATTTTATTTATCTGAAAATTCTTTGTAACCTTTGTAAATATTGTAAGTTTATTTTTTTTATACGATCTTATATAATTTTTATGTTGATGTATATCTTATAATTTGATATCGATATACTGATTTAATATTTCTTTTCGATTCATGAAATTATGAGTTATTTTTTTACCAATTCAGAAACACTGAATCAGCTGTAAATATTCAATTTTTTTTAGATATTTAATTATCACAATTTTACTCAAATTACTAAATCGATCAAAGCATTTTCGCGCTACTGACAAAAAAGTTAGACATGGTGCGATTATAACCACAAATATATAAAGGTTGACTATCTCGTGAAATTAGCGAACCAAGGGACACTCGGGGAAACCTACACGTCAAAATACTAATTTAATCAATTGTAAATTACACCACAATCGTATGTGTACATTTTTATTTGTGATTCTCGTGGCGCCGTAAAGTACCATTGTTTAGTCATAACACAATTTTTGTATATCAAATTTCATTTTTACAATTACGCTTTGTCATATAAAAGTGTCTCTTAAATAAAAGACATACCTTATAAATAATTTTCAGTGTTTCATTTCCAAACCAATATTTTGAACTTTTACTTTTTTTTCTAATTCTAATATGTTTAAATGAAGGGAAAATGTGAATACACAATGTCAAAAAATGTTTTTCTAAAAAATAAGTTTTTTTATTAACATTTCAGAACAGCATTCTTGGCCTATCGAATAAAATGATTAGCAACAAGATTTAACATCACTTTGCTTATTTGTTTTTCCTATAAAATATATAAACAACAAGATTCAACAAATTAAAAATCAATGCGGGATTTTCGTATGTTATAACACAGTGTTTTTTTGATATGCCGAAAAAGAACGAAGGATCAAATTCAAACGCACTGACCGTGTCGAGACAAGGCCTACAAGTTACTCAAATATCTTCGTTGACTTTTAATTAACAAAGTTTAAAACGAACGTCGTTGTAGTTCTGGACTTTGTCTTTTGATGTAGAAGAAAACATGATATTCTAGATCGAATGTTCCTGTGATGCTTTGAGTATAAAATAAGTAAAAAAATTGTTTTACAGTTCGACTACAATTTTCGCAGAACTGCCCAATCAAAGATCAATTCAAAACTCTTTTTATCTGAATTTTATATTTCTTTCACTTTTCTTTTACTTTTTCTTTTATTTTCTTTATATTATTTTTTTTGTCATTTTTTTTGTCTGCCTAATTTACTGATGCCAATTTTTATTCTATGGTAAGAAGAAGATCTTCGCCCTCAATTTTCATTCCCTCGGTGACCTGAAGGCTTTTGATTTTTCCAGCTATTGGTGCTTGTACAATCATCTCCATCTTCATTGCCGAAAGAACTATGAGCGCAGTTCCTTTGTCGACTTGGTCGCCTTCCTTCACTCTGATATCAATGATCGTACCAGGCATTGGTGAACCAACCTGGTTCTTGATATTTTTGTCAGCTTTCGGATGAACATTCAAATCCTACATTAAAAAAAATCAAATTAATGGATCATCATAAATTTAAAAAACGTTTCAAAACTGTTATAATTTTCAGCGAACTATGAATGTTGTAAATTTTAAATCAACAAAAATGATTAAAACTGCTAACCTTTGAAGCGTCTTTGTCTTTGATCAGAACAGTTCTCAGTTGTCCATTCATCTCAAAGAACACTTCTTTTTCTCCCTGCGGAGTGGGATCTTCAGCAATGGCCAAGGTTTTGATGCTCAAAGTCTTGCCCTTTTCAATCGTAATATCGAATTCCTCGCCAACTTTTGGCCCGATCAAAAACACCCTGGTTTCAAGTTTGTCCACAGGCCCGAAGTTTTCTTTGAACGTAAGATATTCGTCCGTCACCTCCGGGTAGAGAGCTGCCGACATCACGTCCAACTCTGTGGCACAGGGATGTGCTTCACAGACTTTCTTCTTCAGTGCATCAAAATCAATGGGTGGCAAGCTTGCTCCTGGTCTTCCCTCAACGCGTGGCATATCTTTCAGAACCTTGGATCTATAAATGAATAACAGTTAACATTTTAGATATTTAGACACATTCACCAAAAACAGATCATTTTTGTTTACTCCATTAGGATGATTGGGGAAGGAAATGTGTTTACTTGGGATCAAGGTATTTGGCGCTGCTTACGACTTTGGTTCTGCAAATTGATATCAGCATGGATTAAAAAATAATAAACATTGGATTTTGTTTCGGATTCGAATTTTGTCTTTCGTTCTGAACTGTTGTTTCTTTTCTGAATTACCTAAGTGGTTCTGGATATCCACCGTAGGGTTCACCAATATGTCCCTGGAAGAACTCAACAACAGATTTGGGGAAGGACAAATCCTCAGCATTCTTGAGAACATCTTCAGCGTTCAATTTGTTCTGTACCATAAACTGCGCGAAATCTCCCACGACCTTGGAGCTTGGCGTGACCTTAATAAGGTCTCCAAGAAGGATATTGGCTTCTCTATAAGCTTTCTTCACGTCCTCGAAGAACTCCCCAAGACCGAGCGAGTAAGCCTGGAACTGGAGATTCGTGTACTGTCCACCAGGGATCTCGTTCAAGTAAACATCAGCGTTTCCAGACTTCATCGTTGCGGTACACTCGAAAGGCGCGTACAAAGTTCTCGTTTGTTCCCAGTAGGCTGAGTATTCAGAGATATTAGGGAGCTCCAGTTTGGTGTCGAAAGGAGTGCCCTGGAGGGAAGCGACCACAGCACCCATCGAGGGTTGGCTGGTCATTCCAGACATGCTGTCAACAGCGACATCTACAACGTCAGCACCGTGTTTCGCACACTCGAGCATCGACGCCACTCCGGCGCCCGCGGTGTCGTGGGTGTGTATGTGCAGGGGAATGTCTGGGTGTCGCTGCCTGATGGCATCGACCAGGATACCAGCGGCCTGGGGTTTCAAAAGTCCTGCCATGTCTTTGATGCAGAGCACGTGGGTTCCGGCTTTGACCAACTCGTCGCAGAGATTTAAGTAGTATTTCAGGTCGTACTTCGTACGAGTTGGGTCACTCACATCTCCGGTATAAGAGATCGCACCTTCAACTATTCCACCTGCTTTACCTGCTGCCTCCATTCCTAAAAATTAAAAATTTATTAGCAATTTGATTGAAATCTCACGAGTTTGACATTTCTTTCGGCGATCTGTTTCTTATGATGATGCACATATAACAACTTACCAACAATGAGATTTGGCAGATAATTAAGAGAATCGAAAACTCTAAAGATATCCATTCCACATTGTACAGCCAGCTCGCAGAACTTGAAGACTACATTGTCAGGATAATTCGTGTAACCAACAGCATTCGCTCCCCTCAAAAGCATCTGGAATGGTACATTGGGAATCGCTTTTCTCATGCTCTCGAGTCTCTCCCAAGGACACTCGTGGAGGAACCTAAGTGCCACGTCGAATGTCGCACCGCCCCAGTTTTCCAAGGAATATAAATTGTTGAATTTGTGCGCTACGAAAGGCGAGATGAGGAGGAGATCGTGCGAACGAACTCGGGTGGCCAGCAGAGACTGGTGAGCATCGCGGAAGGTCGTGTCCATCAACAGGAGTCCCTTGTGCTCGCGAACGGCTTTTGCAAAAGCCTCCGGTCCCTTTTCTTTGAAAATGTGACGGAAACCCTTGGGGGGATTCAGCACGTCTGGAAATCGAATAAAGTATTAAAGGTCTGTTGGGATTAACATTTTGCAACTGTCATGCAATCAAGCTTTGAAAAATTTAATTTGAAAAGAAAGGAAAAAAATTGATCAATTTTGTTGGATTCATTTCTAATTGGTAAAGTCTTCTTCTTTTTCTTCGTCTTTTATTGTTGGGCCTGATGTCTTAAATTTGGTTTCAGCCGGTTTTTTGTTGTTAATGTACAAGAAATGAATGTATTTGTTAGTGACATTTGAATTCCCTACAACTCATACCTGACGCATCCACGTCACTAGACTCTTCGGCAGCTGCAAGCTTAGCAAAGTCTAAAAAGTGGCAAACAAAAAAATGATAAAAGCATGCGATAAATTATAAAGTGATTATCATGAAGTAATACAAAAGTATAAACAGATCATACACAATTGATTCTGACGATAATTGAACATTGTAAAAAAATATAAAAAATTGAATAAAA
>JAAMPD010002070.1:0-17541 GCA_025266255.1 Trissolcus basalis
TATAAGTAAATACTAATAGTAATTTTATTTTAAAATAAAAAAAAAAAAAAAAAAAAGACAAAACAATTGTCCAGAGTTTAGGATGAAGATTCTGCATTGCAGTTATTTATATCGCATGTTCAGCTTGGTATAAAATAAAAATAAAATGAAAATACGTGTTCGTCAAATTTAAATCGAATTCAATCAAATCCTATGTTTTATTAATTCTACGAACATCACGACACTGATATTACATTGTAATTTGTGAAATTTATTTCATTGTTAACAAAGCTTTGTTAATCCATCATTCTGGGAAAGTTGCAGTGTGCCCACAGTAGCAGACTACACAATATGTTATAGTACGAAAGCTCAGACTTGTGATTTGATCGTGTAATTGTTGTTGAGGTGTAATTGTTATTTTCAAAAAGCAGTAAATCATAAAATAAATTGATTGAGCTGTTCCATCAAGGTCTGAAGATATATACGCTCGAAAATATAACAAAAATATGATAGAAAGATTATGAACGGTAATCCGCGTGAGTAACTTTGTATGTATGCCTGCAAAACACGAAATAAGCAATTAATTCATAAGCAAAGCTACCGTAAAATTTACCGAAAAAGAGTAATAAATAAAATAAAATATCAAATAGAACGAGACCAAAATATCAAACATGTATACTGTTGTTCAAAGAATTTCAATAAAAATATATCAGTTTATTTGTTACATAAAAAGAAATTTTTCATTGAACCTTGTCCGTTCGAATATATATGCCATAATTTCACGTTTGCATTTCTTTCTTTCTATTTTTTTTTTTTTTGTCGTAAAAACAATTTTCCATGCACAAACTTTTCAACTGAAAAAAAAATTTTTTTTTTCATTACTAACAGTTATACAATCAAAGTTTAATTACACGAGTCAGGAGTGAAGTTTTTAACACAAACGGGTTTAATTATTGAACTTATTTGTACGAATTTTGCATAAAACAAGTTCTGAATGATACTCTTATACAGCCTCCGTTACACACAAGACTTTAAATGAAAAAAAAATGAACACTCATTGCAATCTTTGTTTCGCTTGAAAAAAAAAGAAAAACATAATTCCAATTTTTTTTAGTTTAATATGGCTTTTCCCGCTACAATTGCCTAAAATATAAAAATAAATGTTTGTAGTGGAAAAATAATTGGATGCGAAGCAGCACAAAGGGAAATTTCACAAAATGCACAATAATAACACGGAGGGAAAATTCTTTGTCAAGTGTCGTTTGTTGCGAGGAAAGATGAATTAAACGTTTTGATTGTGCACACGCTAGTAGTTTTACAATGCACTTTATTGCTTTTCGATTAAGAAATTTATAGCTACGGGAAACAGCAAATAACGATGCATTGCTGTAAATGTCTTCGAAAACTCAATTTCATTGTTATATTATAACAATACGTCTATATATATCCGCACGCGCGTGCACATCATCATAACCTGAAATCAGTTATAGGAGTATAACTAATTTAGGCAGTGAACCAACGTATCAACGTTCTTGTCATTGTCACAACTTGTCAATTAGTCGGTACAAATTCGTAGATTAAGTTACAATCGCTTTATTATTCCGCCGTCGTAATTATTCAAAATCAATGCATCTTGTGCCTTTTCAACCACTCAATTATCAAATACAAAATAATCAAACGGTATGGCAAATTAAAAAAATTCCAATCTCCAATTTAGTAACCTGGTTCAATGGCGCACTTAATGAAACATTTTTTTCCCCATTTTTTAAACTCAACATACTATCAAATTTACTAACATTTGAAAGGTGTTCAAGTGTTTTACTTCGCTGTTATATTTTATGTTGAAAATTGTATTTCGTTTTTGTTAAACTAGTTCTAGCGTGACAATCAAACCAAAAAGTTTATATTATGAATTTTTATAAACATATAGGGAAAATTATAGTAAGAAATGAAAAGAGAATCTTGAAATAATAAATTATTTGCGTGTCACGAATTTTTGAATTGTTTTTGAGCGATTCTCATATTTTGTGAGTATAAACTTTTGGATCGAATTGTAAAAAATCAGCCATTTTCAACTTGAAAATAAAGTTAACATGATTACGCAAAAACTAGATGGTCAATATTTTTATAACTTTACCAAAATAATGTTCAAAATTTAAAGTTAGTTATATTAATTGTTTTGAACAAATCTGACATCTGGTTTGATTGAAATACAAAATAATATCTGTTTCAACACCGACGTTATACTAAAACATCGATTTTCAAAGACAAACATCTGCGAAACGAAATTTTTCAATTTTTCTATACAATTTCGTTAACAAATATGTGTTTGTTACATACAAACAGAACACGTGTTTTAAATTTTATGAAATTTCTGACATAAACGTTTGTTCGCTGGAACTACCTTAATAAACCATTTTGTCCCCCCATTTTTTAGACTCAACATACTTTCAAATTTACTACCATTTGAAAGGTGTTCAAGTGTTTTACTTCGCTGTTACATTCTACGTTGGAAAATTGTATTTACTTTTTGTTAAACGCAGAGAGACGTCGTATTTTATCATTTATTTTTTGAAATTCTTTTTATTGACACGAAAATGTTTATGATAAAATTAACGACTTGGCAAAATCATGTACACTTGTCTTGCCTAACACACACTGAAACTACTGATATATAATACGTCATCCCGTCTCATAAAGCGTTATGAATTTCCGGCATATCCGAGCACCGTGTTTGCGGCGTATTACGTGCACTTGAAGTATGTAAAATTACACACACTCAACAGAGGAAAATGCAACCGCACTTTGTATACACACAGCAATCATGTCGATGTTTTAAATAAAATAATGATGGCAGCCTTTGATTATGCTTCCGACTGCCTAATTAATGATCAAATTTTATTTCAGGTTCATTTTCGAAATATGAAATCATGCACATCCAATGTGTATAATTAAATATCGAAAACGTAAATGAAATACATTTCAAAGTACGTCATGCGAAAATAAATATCCATTTGTCATAATAAAGTCAAGACTTTTCGATGCGCATTCAATTATAAATACTTTTAACTTTGAAATTCGCTACAATGGAATCACAAATGAGCACCCGTTGAATAATAATAAATAAGGTAAAATCATTTTAAGGTTAAAATCATTTCTGTTCTTTAATTACCAGGTTTATTTATTTATTCATCAGTTTGAAGAGCTTCGGTGTTATGAAATTGTTGAGGGAAAAAATAAAGTTTGTCATTGATCCGTTCTTTCGTACTTATGATCGTAGAATTTATCCCAATTGACATATCGCCAAGCGTTGCTCGCGCGAAAAATATTTGATGCAGAACTCGATACGCAGCTGCAAATGCAACTACATCTCAATTTTTTTTTTTTTTACAAAATGTAACCCGAGTTTTCTGAAACTCCGACTTTGAAAGGAAATCAGATTTTTCCTTTACTAATAATATTATTTAGTTTTCAATTTTGTAGTTGGATATCTTAACAACACAGTTTCTCGAATATTTTACACGTTCGAAATTACAAAAATTGGAGCAGTAACGAATTTGTAACGGTAAAATTTGTCAGCCTTGTCAGTTTTTCCGTGTTTTAATAAAGCTGCGATAGTTATTTAATCATAAATTTTTTTTTGTTTGATGCATGGAAAAAAACTGCAATGAAAATATACATTTTCCAATATAGCGACAAAAAAATTAATTTTCTCTCTGCATGTTCTTTTATAGTTGGAATGAAAAAAATTTTTCATAATGTTTATAAATTTTCAAGTCTCTGAAATTTCTGAAAATTTCAATCCTCTGAATACGATTGAAAATTTACAACTGACATTCAGCTTGATTGTTTACGAGAAAAACCTGATTAATTTTTCACAACCCAATTGTGTATGTTTACAAATTTTGAATTCGGAATAAAAATAAAATTGTTGAATAAACTTATTTAGTAAATAGATGTTAAATTAGTTTCAAATGTTAACATAGCATATGTTTGAAATACATATTTGCTATTTTTGAATAATTTTTGAAATAATCCGTGGAAAATCACTATTAATATATATATATATATATATCTGTTCTTTCAGGAATTTTAGTTTGACAGTGAAGATGAACAGTTATCGGTTATTTGTCAGTGATCTTTTGTTTAAATACAAATAATTTGACAGTCCCATCCGACACAATATTTCACCATTCAAATATAAAAATCACAAGACCAGTTCAAAACGTCAAATTATTTACTTTGCTTTTTGCACGAAATCGAGACCAACTTTCAAACGGTTTTTAAATCGCACTTTCTGAAAAAGTGGCACCCAATCAACCAGTTTTCAATACTTTTTCATTGATTTTTACTCGCTGCAATTGTTTTTCACCTACTAAAATTTAGAACCAAAATAATACTCGAATGAGTTCACATGACAATTTTTTTATTTTTCGTTCTCATTCTGTTACGATCAATTTCAGATCAATAAATCAATATTCCCTTTTAAACAATTCAAATTTCCCCTGCACATCTTGAAATCTATTTTATCTTTTTCTTCCACGTTGAATTCTATATTTACAACCCCGCTCAAATTAGTCCAATTCTATAACCATCCAAATTCGCAAAGTTTAACAAAAAATGCAATGAAATTATGAACCTTTTTATGTTTTACTTTTATCTTGCAGTATAAAATCCACGTTTCAAAAGTAATAACAATGTTTTCATCGTGGAAATTCGAAAACGAATGTTCGCTCGTCAAATTACTAGAAAACGATTTAAAACATGATTTTTTTTCAGTCTGGAGAGAACTCTTAAAGTCTATGAATGGGGTAGACTAAGCGCTGATTTACTAGTACTGATGCGTTGCGCTTCGTTAAAGCGTATAAGAAAGGCTGCCAGAGTAATTGCATTCTCAACGATCGCGTGTGCGTTGTACATGATCAAATGAACGGAAAGGTGGACCGAAATGACTGTCATTTTTTCAGCGACGACCCACTAGCGGATTTTAGCTCGCAATTATATTACAGCGGATTAAAATCAGACTTGATATTTTGCCGCGCAGTTACTTACTCGAGGATGAAAACTATCCTGAAAAATGGCACACTCCAACAAGCGTAATACCTAAGCGGTTTTGATAATCGATTCAAAAGCGCGCGCGCTCTTTTGTTATTTGAAAAATATCGCTCTACAAATTGATTACTCCTTGTCAGGGACGTTAATTAAATTACGCCATTAAAATTCGCCCGCGATACTTGGTTTGATTATTTTAACTCCGCATTGAGCCGAATCCGCAGTTTCCACATACGGTATAATCCTGACTGTTCACTTTTTCTATCTGGTGTAGCGCGACCGGATCCGTTGAAAAAAAAAAAAAGTTTCGCTCGCTGATGAACAAACAAGTTTTGACAAACTTGGTGTACCAAGTACGAGCAAATATTGACTGTTCTTATATCAAACGAATTAGCAGGCCGAAAATTACGTTTCGCGACGGTTCCAATTTTACAACATTTCCAGCGACAAAAGAGCCAGACCGATTTTTTTGAATGCATATGCAACAATGCCAATTATGAATCGCTCTTTTTTCTTCTTTTTTTTTTTTATTCCTTTTCTGTTCCGGCCATTTTTATCGGTACGAGTTTTTGTTTGACAAAAATATATTCCGCACAAAGGGAGACAGCAATCGGATGGTCATTTAGATTCTCCTCTTTGATAATTCGCTTTTTAACTCGACGATAACGACGAATCTCGTTTCGCGAATCACTGGCGCTTTTGATTGGCTAACCGCTGGAATAGATTTGAATAAAAAAAAAGGTAATAAAACGTATGAGATACCAAGTAGCGTTTTCCCGTCGAATATGCCACTTATTTACGCCACCTGATTGATTTCTCATAATCGTCTATAGCGAATTTTTTTTTTCTCTCCCCCCAAGTATCCAACACACGTTTCGCATTTCCTGCTAACACTTTGCGAATCGATAAGAAAAAGTTGAAACGCTTTTTTTTCTACACTCTCTCCCTCTTGCGTTTCAATTTCATTGGTGTTTTCCTTTTCTTTTGTCCTTCTTCTCTCTTTGTTCATTTAATTTTGTTTTCGTTATTTTGCACATTGCAAGTTGAAAGAAAATTTCAACAACACTTGTTTCAACCCTTCTTTTTTTTTTTCGTTACATTATTTATTGACGATGAACAAATTAGTTTTTTGAAAAGCCCGTTTCTTTGATATTTATCCGACAAGTGGAGAATCAAATGAGTCAAAAAAAGATGGAGACGCATAAAGAAAGTGCGCAACTCTAACCGCATGATTATTCGTTTGAGACCTGAACATAATTTTTTCATATCATTCAACACGTACAGCGCGCTAAGGTAAATGCACTTCCTCTTTGCGCGAGCACAAAGTCCGCACACTAACGATACAAAAACGTTCAAATGAATATTTTAAAATGCAAGAAATATACTAGGAAAAATATAGGAAGTTACCGCTAAATCTTGAATGAAGCGCTCAAATGGCCGCTTGAGTATTACATGAATTCTGGCCGTGGTCGTTTTATGCAAAAATGCAATTGGTGCAATTTTTTTCGAATCATGGCTTTAATACACATTTTTATTCAAATCTTGATTCACTGTTTGTTCTGAAATGTTGCACCAAAAATGCAACCTGCAAAAATCAGCATCTGAAAAATAAAAAAGGAAATAAGAATTTTTAATATAAAATAATATTCAAAATAATAAATAAAAAAAGAAATGAAATTTAATTCAAATGTTGGTTTTAGAAAACCAAAACTAAAAATTACGATTTCAATTGTTTTTTTTTTTCAAATATTTTCAGGACAAAAATTTTAATCAAATTTTGATTCAACCAAGAATAGAACCTTTAAAAATTTATATCTAAAAAATAAAAAATAACATAATAAAATTATCTAAAATTTCAACCAAATTTTTGTTTTTCAAACCGAAAAATAAAAATAATAATTTCAATTGTAATAACTGAAATTATTTGTCAATCGAAATATTTTCAGACAAAAAATGTTGATCAAATTTTGATTCAACCAAAAATGAGACCTTTAAAAAATTGCATCCGACCATAATTGTATTTTGTTCTGGTCACAAAATGGAAAATAATTTTTCCCAACAAAAATGAAAATTATTTCGAACTTCAATAATCAATAATTGAGTTATTACATTTTCAATTTCAACTTTGCAAATTCGTGTCAACTCAACCCCCGGATATTGACCTCATAAATACAAAAAAAAAATATAGCCTACAATTCGCTGACATATCTCGTTTTAATAAAATGCAATAAACAAGTGCAGTTTTTGCTGGCACTGTTGTAGCATACGCTGCATTTAAGACTGAGAATGTTGTCGCATTAATGAAAATTCTTGCGTTCCTTGACAAATTGCCGGTAAGTATTGTTTTATTTGGATTTAAATTAGTTTACTGACAAAAAGTTGTTCGTTTAAAGATTCTGCTCGTTCATTGTTTGGAATTGAATGATTAACGTCATTTGAAAACGAAGGACGATGCAAGCCAGGAGAATTATGTTAGGCAACTTATTAAAGCTTCTGAATAAAATGCTTTCTGCACATTAGCAGACACTGCACAGAAGTCTGCAGAGTGCAAAGTGAAATTCATAAAATTTCGATAAATCTTGAGCAATTAATCGGGCGTTTTAATTCCGAAGCAAATTTGTGTTACTGATTGCATCATCTGGAGCAAAATTTTATACATGGCTTCATAATTGGCTTGAAACATTATTTGAATAAAGAAATTGTTCACATAATGAATGTACGTTGCGTATATGAAGCGCAAGTTTTCGCTGCAAAATTTTCTTATTAAAAAGAAGTTGCAAAATTGGAGTTGAAAAGTTTGAAGCCGAAGTTCGATTTCTATCAGCGAGTTGTATTTAATTAGTTTGTAGCGAAAACAAATTACGAATTAAGATCACAATGATAAGTCATGATAATTCATATAACGACCAACTTATGGGCGCTTCCTGAGCACGAAAATGAACCCTTAAAATTGAAATACCGCATTTGTTACCGAAACGCGATTTATAAACACTAATTTATGTTCAAAATACCTGTTTAATTAGTTCTAAATTGCTCGCATTTAAATCGTACGATATGATCAAATGCAACGATCGATCGATCCCGCTCGTGATTAAAATTTACATTCTCGAGCGTTAATCAGAAATATTTCACGAAACTAAAGAAATTATACGTCAATTAAAATCCTGATGAGTTTCCTCGAATCTCGGCTTTTGAATTGCGGCTGACACATTTTTCTCGGCCGATGAGGTAACATTAGAGCTTTAACCGTAATTACAGTAGCGACGTGTTTATTTAGTACTTTCCCCTGTCCTTGTCAAACGATGCTTGATCACGTATCGACGAACAGTCACTCTACTGCGCCGAGTGATTATTCCAAGTCTAGCGAGCGTATAGAGTTTAACGATTCAGACGCGTCGTCTGAATTTGTAATTGTCCACCAATCAAATCTGATATAACTCTTTGTTAACTTTACCCAACTTGATTCTCCTAACATTTTCTCAAAATAGCGTTCCACTTCAAGTTTCAAAAGTTCAAATACAATCAAGAATCGAATACAATGAGACCTAACCTAAAAATGAGGTTATGTGACTGAAGATGCTTCAAAAGAAAAGGTCAGTTCGATCACAAAACATTAAACAAGGTTTATATATAAAACGCATATATGTATGACAAAATTTAGAAGAAGAAAAGTATAAAAATTGGGATGTTAATTGATTATAATAAAAAATGAAATGAGTAAAAGTAGATCACAAAAATAAAATGAAAAATCATAAGGATTATAAAACATTAAACTAGATTCATATATAGAATCAGGAGACACGGTAGTGTCTCTGGCCGAGTACGAAAAAAAATGAGTGGCACTACTACCGTGTATTTATATATATGACTACAATTAGAAGAAAAGTATCAAAAACTGTTATAATAATTAATTATAATAAAAGATGAAATAAGTAAAAGTAGGTTAACGAAATTAAAAAATAATAAATTGAATAGGATGGCAAAATATGAAACGTGGTCCATATATGATATGAAAAAAAGAAAATGTCAGAAAGTTAGAATGTTTGTTCGAATAGAAAATTTGTTAGTTGAAATTTCAATAATTATAACCAACTAATTTTGGGCAACGAGATCAAAAAATAACATAATTATTGTAATTGCAAAATTGCATGAAGAGCGTGCGACATTTAGAGGAGAGAATAATTATGTAGAAATTTGAATATATTCAGACCCATACATTCTGCATAAGCTAGTTCATATGTAAATTATTTATTATATTATATAAATTTTAATGTACACATAAATAATTAAAAAAAATCAAATTTCGTATTCCAGTTGATGGTTTAAATTATAAGGTATGCAAAAATGGTGGACGTGTTAAATTGTTTAAAAACTACAAAGCAACTGTTCAACTGTATTCAATAATTTTTGATATTTTGATCCGAAAATCGGTTCAGCAATTGATTTTTGTTATATAAAAACATTAAAAACTATTGTAGTTCTATCAGAAACGGATTTGAAGTTGAACATGTGACTGAGCAATCGCCCTAAAGGTGCATAATACCCTGTAAGCATGAATTTATAGGTCAACTTTGATGTTTCATATTTCGGATAAAAATCAATGAGATCCAATGAAACTTTTTTCCCATATTTTATTGTTATTTCTTGACTTTCATTTAACGCGCGAGGAAAATGAAAAAAAATGTATGAAAAGAAGAAAAACAAACAAAACGTACGTCGATAAAAATTGTCGTTTCGTTCATTAAAAAAACTCACTTTAAACAAACAAAAAAACCATAAAAATCATTACACAACGTCTGAAACTTTAAACGTTTGTTCTCACTTGCAAAACATTTTTCTGCCACTTGTGTTTTTAAGACATTTTTCTACTAAGTGTTTTAGGCTAATTTTGCATGAGGACAGGCTGAAAAACGTCGCAGAGTGAGAACAAAACGTTTAACATTTTAAAATATAATGTGTGTACCATAAAATACAGTGGGTGAGTTCAGTCTAATGAAATCCTTGGAAAATTCCAGCGCAGTTAATTTTCTGGTGGAAGATCATTCCAATCGTGGGTGCAATCAAATAAAACTGATACCGGTTAATGGAACCGAGAGACATTGGCAGAGTCGTTGTTTCTGTCTAATAAGGTACCGCCCAAATCAGTAGCCGAGTTGATTCATGTGCCGCGTACAAGGTGTCCCAGATCACCTTTCAATGGCCCCACGTAATTGATGTGCTTCCGATAAAGCCGACGGTATGAAGTCGAACCAACTTTTCTAATAACTGTTTCGATTGCTATCGCTACATTTTAATCATAGTTTTCTTTCGATTCATACTCCACTCCTAACCTAGAATTTCTCACTCATTATGCATTCTCAGATAAAATTTAACATATATATGACTTATATAAACTTGTCTCATTTATGAAACCATACATTGAGAAAAATTTACTATGTTGATTGGACTATTTTTCTCTTTGTTCAGTTCTGACGTTTATCTTAGTCAGTATAACTGGAAATCTAGTAGTAACTACTAAAATTCCAGATGTTATATAATTCCAGTTATATATATATTCAGTTTGACTATCTTCTCTAGTTCGTTTTTTGATCAAATAAAAATTTGTAGTCAAACTGACGGAAACTGATGTGTGTAATAACAACTTGATCCGAAAAACTTGTTCAAATTTCTTACTGATTATAAATATTAAAACTAATAAGATATCATTTAAGTAAATGTGCAAGTAACTATATTTTCTTTCAATAAAATCAAACGAATTGCAAAATTTAATTTATTCGTTAATTTTGACACGAATTTTAAAGCTAAAATGTTTTTAACAAAGTAAATAGGAAAAATCCTATAGTTTACTATAGTCAACTGATCAGTTTGCTTTATCAAACAATTATAATTCAATTTTAATGTAACTAAATTGCCAAGTTGTCATGAATCAGTCTGACTGAAATTCAACTAGAGTTGACTGAAAAATAAATTTTTATTTTCTAGTAAAAAATACCGATTTTTTGTCGGTGTAAATATGGATGTTTGTCACATATATGGTGAACGAATTTGTCGATTTTCAAGAACCCATAACTACATCCATATATTATATATTATATATATGCAACCATGTGTGTCAAAATATAAATAAATATAACGTATTTATATAAATACGTTTTTTATCTGGGTTTAGTTTCGTCGAATCAAGAATGGTTATGACGCGATCATTTACAATTAAACGTTACAACCAAGACCATTGGCGGTAAACAAAGCACGTCCCGCGAATATATTTTTACGTCCTGCTGTAATCTCGCGCATTAGCGCCACAGCCCGACTTTTGCCAGCGCGTCGCTAAGTCAAAACGAGCTGCTCGTACCGAACTCGACATACTTAAAAATAACGCTTAATTGTCGCACGTTAATCGTTCAATGAAATTTCGTTTTTTTCGGTCTCCAAGGAACTTCCGTCCCCTTTTTCGTGTACCTCATTTTGGGTCATTTATTTCAACTAATCGACTTCCTCTCTTCCATCCGGAAATCCGTCTTTTCGAATGCAAAGAAACCGTCGATTACGTGAAACCACCGATAAATCCGCAAAACCGTCCATTTCCAGCAATTATGATTCCAATTGGTTTCCATTTAATTCAAATCAATGATTACCCCGTTCAAATTATTCCTGGATCAACACTTTTACGGACACAACATTCCAGCCAAAATGAATACGTGTTTCATTTATTTATTTGCTGTCAAACTTATAATCAACAATTAAATCCAATTACCGTCGAATGGATCGAAAAAAAAATTAAACGCATTTGTGACGTCGCGAAAATACAATTTGATCGTCTGCGAAACGTCGTACGACATCTGGCGTCTTGACATATTAAAATATCGACAAAAATCAGTGACGATAAAATGTGTCCCAAGCAAAGTGTATATAGTCCGACAAAAAGAAACATATGGCGCATACGTATTCCGATCAAGCATATATGGCTGCATATACTTTCCATATATGTTTAAATTCTTGTCCCCCCGTTAGACCAGAATTTATTTTGATTTCTCAGTACCCACACAGACAAAAATATATATCAAAATATATGCAAAAAATATAGTTTTAATATATTTTTTATATATAGTATTGAAAAGTTATAACTTTATTTATATGATATATATTTTCAATATAATTGAAAAAAAATTTTTTTGTTTGATTTTTATTTATGAGAAAAATATATTGAAAATATATATTTTCGATTATATTGGAAATATATTTTTGTCCGTGTGAGATAAATATATTTTACACACCAAAAATGTTCTTTTCGTTGTAATACAATTTACGTACGAAATTTCGTTTGGTTAACCAAATTGTGCTTTCGACTAATTCAAAAATCGGTTTATGAAATATACCAAACGGCTTTTACGCCCCGCAAAACAGTGCAACAATTTTCGGTTCAACGATCCATTTGGGGGCGATGAACAATATTTTATTTGAATTAAATATATGCTGCTCTCCTTGGGAATCAAAATGCATGTTGACACTGTTGCGAAAATTCATTAAACCTTTAATACATTTGATTCTAATAGTATACTTTTCGTCGCACGTTACAAATCAATTAATGGACGTAAATTTGCAATAATTTAAACTGATTTTAGAGTAACATCAATACATAATCAAAATCATGTAACAATAATAACTGATCGATTAGTTTGTTTTAGATTGAATTTTGATTCGCTTAAATTTCTTCGACACAAAACTAATGAAATGAGCCAGCTGAATTGTTTTACGATTGGACGGAAATCCATTCTATTATTCATCCTCCTCTCTGATATTTGTATAAAATTTGTTTTCATTTTTTTCTCATCCGATGCTTGAAAAGCTTGTAATGAGAACGATGTCCATTAATCTGCTTTCGCTCGTTATTTCATTTAATTAATATTTATATTAAAACATTTCGTGCTTGAAAAATAACAAAATGCATCAAAACTCATTTTCTTATTTATTTGTTTATATTCAAAGATTTTATTTCAAAAGGTTTCTTCCTTTTGACTCGGCGGTTTTAATTTTGAGGCAAAAAGAGGTAAACAAAAATGAAATTTTATATCATTTAACAAATTACAAAATATGAGCGAGTGATTTTCTTATTTATTCGTTTACTTGCCAAGATTAATTTAAACAAGTTTTTGCTTTTTTAGTTATTTATCAATTTTTGGACTGTAAACAAAAATAAATTTATATAATTTGGAAATTTTCAAATTATGTCAGTACTTATTTTTCTTATTCTTTTATTTTCCAAGATTTATTTAAACAATTTTTTGCTTTTTTATTTATTCATTAATTTTGGGCTGTAAACAAAAATAAATTTATATAATTTGGAAATTTTCAAATTATGTCAGACTTATTTTTCTTATTCTTTTATTTTCCATGATTTATTTAAACAATTTTTTTTTTCGTTATTTATTACTTTTGGGCACGAAGCAAAAATAAATTTATATAATTTGGAAAATTTCAAATTATGTCAGACTTTGTTTTCTTATTCATTTGTCAAGATGTTATTCACATAAGTCTCTGCCTTTTTGATTATTTATTAATTAATTTTGGGCAGTAAACAAAAATAAATTGACGTCCTCTGGACTCATCAAATTTCTAACCTTCGTCTGGTGCGTTGCAATTTACCAATGAGCCCGTAAAAGTGTCTCTCCAGGTACGTGTATTCCACAGGGATTTTGCACGCATCAATCTAATTAAAAGTTGCATGTGAATGTCGGTGATGCACAGGAATCAAATTTTTCGTCTCATCAAATGTACTTTATTTTCCAACTTATAATTCAATCATGTCGACTGAACGTTGCGAATTCATCGTCGTAACGCCGGAGTTACATCATTTTCTCTATACGACTTTCCTATTATATTCATATCGCGAATTCAACGTCTGATCTCAAACTCGGCAACATCATCCGATTCATCGTCGAGTGCTAATTGAAATTTATTTCACGTATAAACGTATGGATGCAATCGATGTCACTATATGATTATCAACCTTCGCGCAAACTGTGCCGTTGATATAAAAATATATCAGTTCTGAAGATTCCGTTCGGCGCTCGCCCAAGCGCACATCCACTTTTTGTTTCGCGGGGGCGGGAAATCAGGCTTAATCATAAATAATTGCCGTCAGCCTTTTGTCTATTTATTTTCGCTCATTAATAAAAACAAGTGTAACGCAATAGCCCGTAATCAAATAAAACACATCAACAAATGTAGGTTGTTCAAATAATTTTTCGCGGCGATAAACAGCCTGACTGGAATTCACCATATTTGGTGGCCAACAAGAACGCAGAAGCTATATTAAAACAAACGAATTTGTCAGCGCGAAAATTACACGTCAGCTGAGTTTACCCTCCGTCTCGCAGCAAGTACCGCGACTTTTTCACCAGTGCTCATTTTTTTTATTTTTTTGTTCGTCTCTTTTATTTTTTGTTGCTAATATCGCATTTCTATTGAAATAATCCATGTAAAAATGAACATATATGTCGCAAATATTTTAGTATAATGGGTGAAGAATAGCTTGCATTTATGCATCGAAAAATATGTGACATGAATGTGCGCCGTACCCCGGATGACATTTGAAAACTAATTCTGCTTAGATATATTGTGATGCGACTCTAGTTTATGATAAAAAATTTTCATAAATTAACTATTCATTCTAATCAACGTTAATAAAGTTATGAAAATCGATAGTTGATGATGAAACCTTGTCTGTGGTTTGACATAAGCTCGTAAGTTTTTGCTGATTATCGATTGTTTGTTGATTTGAATAATTTATTTATTTGAATATTTGATAATTAAGGGCCGAGTTTGCGAATCTCGGTAAGCACATCAACTGGGCTTTTAAATTTAAAATTGTGTCATGTGCAAAAGTCTAATTTTAATTTCAAAAATTGTTTATAAATAAATGGATTAATGCAATCTTATCTTGGCCTAACCTGGATCGCCACAAACGAGGTTAAATTTCTAACTCAATACCACCGTTTATCACGGTAATAATTTTTTATTCATTACATTTCAAATTAATTTTGATCCTATCAAAACAAAATGAGTTTGAACATTTTTCAGAACTTTCAACTTTTTGATAATTACAACTTCGAAATTCAACTTGAACACATATTTTAATACGCAAACAATCATTTTCAAGTGAGATAAAAATTAACAAAAGGACGTATATGTTTTAACATACCTAAATGTATATTTTATATTTTATTCCTTTTTTTTTCACATGAATTATTTATGTGTGAATAGATGACGCTTCGTTCAACGCTTTTTTTTTCTGGTGGCAATCGCACGTTTGTTCGATAAATAAAATATATTCTTCTTTTATTATTATTATTATTCTCGTGACGTAACGCAATAACGCGAAAATCATTCGATTAATATCTGCTATATTTAATGCTCAGTGCATGTGAATTGTTTCGTACAATTTTGCGCGACGTTCAAGCTCAATTATTAAAATGATGTGGGATGCCTCTTTTTTTACAAACCCAGCGAAAAAAAAAAACATTGCTAAATTTTTCTGTACACAAAAATTTTTCGTCAGCTTCCAAATTAAACGCACTTGGGTGAAAAAACAATGGAATAACTATCTTGAATTCGTCGGAAAAACAGGCGAGATACTCTTGTAAATGAAATGTGAAATTGCTTGAATTCATCATCCCTTGAAATATAATCAGTTAATTAGGATGGCAAAAAAAAAAGAAGCAGAGTGTTTGTTTGGCGCGTGACAAAAAGTCGTACATATCCTTTGTAATTGAATCACGTGGACGAAAATAATAACGTGACATTAAATTTGTCAGTGATAAATCACGGAGCAAAGGAGGAAAAGTGTGACACAAAAATAACAAGTTGCGTTACAACTGTTCAAAAGAATCAGCCAGACAAGAAACTCCATCAAAAATTACCCTCGCGCATTTTTTTCCTCGCGCAAACTTTATCCAAGGACTTTTTTTTCCATTCGATAAGAGACAAGAGAGTTTGGCCAAATGTTTTTCCAAAAGAAAAAAAAACTACCATAAGGATATACGATCCGTGCCGATCGTTACCGATTTTCATGCAAATTTCTAATTTCGCGATAGTCAGCGAGCCAAGTTTATCAGGGACAAAAACAAATTCAAGTGCCATTCTTTGAATGAGAGCGTGAAAGATGGCGCGCAAAAGTGCAAGATAAGAACAAGTTTTAGCCAGTGTCTGCCGTACTTTTGGATCCTTCGGACGTTCCACTCGCACAAATTTTTGTTCTTTATTCAATCAGCCGAACGAAACATCACTGAACGGAAACAGAAAAAAAATTTTTTTTTTCGAACTCGGAAACTTGGAACTATCAAGTGATTGCCGGCGTACTCACACAGAGCGATTGAAAGTTAAAAAAAAGTTTAATCGCTGACACTTGACCGAGAGAGCGTCGCGCGAACACGCCTATGAAAACTCGCGATCCGGATTGCGCACGGGGTCACAAGCGAAACTGCGCGTACAACAATCGAACTGTATTATTGCGATAATGTGACAATCGAGAGAGCGAGGATGCTGCGAGTGCGAGCGTTGTTCCGCCGTGAAATACACTGGTCGGCTGAGCCCTTTGCTCGTCGCGAGGGGGTAGACCGCCAGGACAGGGAGGGATGGAAGTAAGCGCCCAAGGGTGGGGGACGATCTCGCACCCTCTGCGCTGCAGCTTTTCGTGGTCCATGCCATGGGACTCACACGCTAATTAGATTCTCAAATTAGAATTCGAGAGCAGCCACCATATTACGGACTCTTACAAAGGGCATATTCGGACGGTGATAGCTGCTTTTTGTCGCCAACGATTCAACTGATCGCATCTTCCAACTATTCTACACAAGACGGAAACACGGATTAAAAAGTGTCAAGATAACTACCAATAATAAATGATTCAATTTCACGCGAATAATACCTTTGTGTGTTGAATATTCATGATTTTGTAGTTGAAATCATATATGATTCATTATAAATGTTGTCAATGATCTGACGTCTTAGAAATTTAAGTATAAACATGTAGTTTGATAGATGATACTGTATCCCACCCACAAAAATAAAGATATACCTGTAAATATATTCAAATTTTTATTTTTCATATAAAGCTAATCTATTTTTTTCGATAAAATTTATAAATAATTTATAAATTACTTATATGTAGAATATAAACGGATATTTAAAATATAGAAAATATATTTTGAAATATAGTTTTGTCCGTGTGAGGTATGACTCTATATAATTTTATATATGATTCTACAAATATTTCTAAATCTTAATCTACACGTACAAAAATATATTTTAAGTATATTTTCTATATTTAAAATATTTCTATATCAATTCTAAATGTAAGTCATTTATAAATTATTTATAAAGCGATAACAAATTATATAGCTAAACCATAAAATAAATATCAATTTTATCGAAAAAAAAAAAAATATATTATACGTAAATAGAAAATTAAAATATATTTACATGTATATTTTTATCCCTGTGGGTATAGAT
>JAAMPD010002071.1:0-17512 GCA_025266255.1 Trissolcus basalis
ACTGTTGTTTTTGTAATTTATAGACACAGTTATAACAAATAAAGTGGAAATTTTGTCGCAAAAAATTGCATGTTTTTTTGTTTAACTTCGCCATTTTGTTGGAGCAAAAATAATTCAAATATCGTTATTTTCGTGCTTTTCTTTATCCATCCTCTCTGAGTATCACTTTGAAATTTTGGCTTTTATCAAAAACTGCGAAAGAAATCGTGACAACCGTAAAGTAGTTGAAAGAAACTTGTTTAATCAAATTATTGACAACTTATTGTATTTATAACAAAAATTGATGTTTGGATATCCCAAAACATTGTTTGAAAGTTATACAAATAATATATATTTATTTGAAGATTATATAAATAATCACTCTTTAAATTTAGCTAAGAATTTGAATGTTCCAAGTGTACATTCCTCTTTATTTATTTAATTTTTTCAAAATCCAAAATCTTATATGAAATTTTATGAATGCCAAAAAGAATGGTCGATATTTTTGAAATAAATTGGACATTTAATGTCATTAAATTGATGACCCCGAGAGCAGTAAGCAGGCGAAAAATGTCAGAAAAGTGGAAGGTGTTTTGTGGGACATTGGCATCCGCGACCTTTGCCGCGCAAGTGATCGACTAAACGCAATCATCTAGTGTATATTCTTAATTTCCTTCGAATTTGATTTGACTTTTTTTCGTCTAAGCAGCACGGATCTAATTGGACAATTTGAGGCCGTAGACCGCTCCAAGATTACTGATAATTGTCATCCACTGGTTGGTATACCCGGACAAACGATACTCAGGTTCTATATCTTTTATCGCAGTTTACCAGGTCGGCGGGATCAAGAAAGAATACTCAGATAATCATCAGCTCCTGGATTAGACTCCGATCGACTACTATTTCACGTTCGTCACTCACACACACTCACCCACACACCAATACCTTATCGTTCATTAAGTTCTCCAGTGTAACAAAAATTTTTCACACTCGTAAAGTTATGCAAAATTGAAAAATCATTTTTTTTCTTATTAGCAGTACATTAAATAAAATATTAAATTAAAAAGAAATATATATCCCTAGTAAAAAAGATCATATATTGTCCGTATATTATCAATAGATTGACAATATATTATTTTTCATAAAATCATATATTGATAATATATTGACCATATATTTTTTAATATTTTTCATATATGGACTGTATATTGGCAATATATTAGCAATTTTCAAAAAAATCAATATATTGTTCATATATATATATTATCAATACATTGAAAATACATTAACAATATATGGATGATATATTGTCAATATATGTTTTATGTATGGACAATATATGATCCTTTTCACTAGGAATCACTTGAAATTTATTTAATAAAAAGAATTTCATTTCATTCCCAAAAAATTGTACTTCAAAAATTGTAAATTGTCGTATTTCATAATTGAAACTCAAAAATGTCGTTATTTTATTTATTCATTAATTTTTTTATTAATGAAATGATTTTTAAATGATGTTCAAAACGATCGGATCAGTCTGATCGCGTCAAAGTAATTCCGTAATGCGATGCCATTCACGATGGCAGATTGGATTATTACTCGGACCGACGTGACTGGAAAAAAATTGTGGAAGACAATTTTGTCGAGCTGAGAGGAGCAGTGACTCCGCAATCTGAGAGCGATGTTGAGGCGTCAACCAGGTCGGAGTGTATAAACAAAACAGCACCGGTGATTTTTAATTGCAGACACGCCTTTTGTTGTTCTCTTCACTGCTTAATGAGAAGTAATGGCAGATAAGTGGCGCAATCTCGAACGCCGATAAAAATCGCGAACAAAGTGTTTATGTAATTTTTTAGTCTGATGGTCTAATTAAATGTACACATGTTGTTTCGTTGAGTTTGATTTTCTTGTTCCTTCATATTCCAGCGTTCAATTTATTAATCAAAATGACCAATCAACATTCTTATTCTCCAGTGTTGAATTATTTTTAAACAAAACCAAGTCTCAAACATTCCACTCAAGAAAATCTAAGTCCGCAAGCCGAAGTTCAGTTGCACATCAGACTTTTAATAATTTTTATTTAACTGATTGACGTCTGTATGAACGTTTTTTTAACAGATATGAAAACATATCTTATTATTAATTCGATTTTATGATTGCAACAAAAAAAATTTTTTAATTCAAGTTGGTGTTTGAATTATTAAGAAATTATTTGTTTGGAACTTGAATTTTTAATTTTTATTAAGTTTTTTTACAAATATATTAAAATATATGAAAATATTTTAAACCTAAGTTGATCTTTGAATTTTCAAAGATATTATATTCAATCTTTTTTATAATATCTTAATAATTAATAAAATGAGCGTCAGAAGTAATTTACGATTCTTCAACTATCAAAAATAACTTTTTTTTTAAATTTGTTAACTTACAATTTTAATTTACCAAGTTATAATTTTAGGTTTTAAAAAATGGAACAATATTTACTTCTCTCTTTTATTATTAATATGATTTTATAATCGCAACAACAAATAATAAAAACTTTACTTGATTTTTGAATAGTCAAAATATATGACTATATGAAATGTTATTCATAACCTAATTTATATATAACTTCATAACTCGAATAAAAAGTATTTAAAACTTTGAAAGGATTTTTAAAATTTTTAAAAACAAAAAAGAAAAACTTTTAGAGCAAATCATATATTGTCCATATATTGTCAACATATGCTCAACATATGATTTCTGAAACAATATATTTTTTATATTTTATAATACATTTTATTTAAAATATATTTATATTTTATAAGATCCTTTTCACTAAGATCAATACAGTTATAATAACTTCAATTTTAGTAATAATTGCTACTATAGTTTTCCAGTCACAATAACTATAAACTCCAGACCTGGAAAAAAATATAATTCAATCAAAGAAGTAAATTTTTGCTTGAAATGTTATTAATAATATTATTTATATAATTTCATAGCTCGAATAAACGATAATGAAAACTTGAAGTTGACTTTTGAAATTTGAAGAACAAATGTTGGTGTAATATTGGAAAACCGACTTTTGTCCTAGATTGAATCTGGTTGTTCGAATTTGGTCGAGCGAGAAAAGTGGAGGTTGCATCTATGTGGATGATAGTGTTGAACTTTTACACACATCGACTGGTGTAATCGCATCCTCGGTACGTCGCGACGCGAATATCGCGTATCGATCTAGCATCATGATTATTATTGCGTTACGTCTCAGCAGGATTGAGACCTCCGTTAGTGATACGTGCACGGTACAGCTGTGTGGCTCTTGTGCACGTAGTTGCACGTGCGCCACGTACAATAACGCTAAGTTGGTTCATTTGATGCTTTTCCTCGGCGCACATGCACATGCACATGCGCACCGGCCTTTCCTCGTCTCCTCGCATGCAACCAGAGAAACGTACACTTTGTTTATATATCTTGTATTTATGGGTGTGCGAGTTGTTTTGCGTCTGTGGTCGTGCCAGCACACCCACTACACGACACAACCTCGCCTGCCTGCATCTGCCTCTCCGTTTCTACGTGCCATTCAGCGCTAGTCTTATCTCAGTCACAACTTCGTTTTCCACGCTAATCTACAACTCGGACAACCAATCCACGCCAAACCATTTCAACCTAAATTTGTCACCGACTGATATTTTTCAACCATCAAATAAAACGCTTTTCATTCATCAATTTTATCATTTTTATACAAACACAAAATTCAATCCAACTTTCATCAATTTCAATTCAACATTCAAATCACAATCATTCCAAATCTGTTCCAATTCGAAAATATTTTATCATTTGAAAATTCAACTTGGATCTTTTAAATTTAAATTACAATTCATTTTTCCAAACCTGTTCCAATTTAAAAATGAAATGAATAAGACAATTTTTTTTTCATTTGTCGATTCACTTTTCATTCATCAATTTTGTTATTTAAAAATTCTGCTAGGAAGTTTTAGATTCAAATTCAAAATTTAAATTAGAATTAATTTTTCTGAACCTGTTGAAAAAAATAAAATGCAAATTTTCATGTGCTTTTTAATCATCAATTTTATTATTTCTTTTCATTCTCACTTTCATAAAACTTCGAATGAAAATTAAATTTTCGCCAAACCGGTTGGAATGAATAAATTTTGAAAAAAGTTTTAACTTTTTTTTTGGAAAAGTATCAATCATGAAATTGAGCTGCAAATGTTGTGACATTGTAAAAATTTTGCACTGCATGGTAATTATTTTAATCGATGATCGCGGGGCATCGTCAAATGTTAATTAGCCGACGCGTGGATCTGTGCATGATGGGTATATGACGTTGGCAGAAAGCATTTTCACAAAGCCCCAGTCATTCAATTTTCTGGTTTTGTGCAAAACGTGTAATTAAGCGCGTTGCCAAGTCAATTATACATTTGTGTCGATTCGAATGTTCAATTGAAGGAAAACGCGCGGTTTTAATAATAATGAAAAAAAAAAAAAACGCCCTCCCTGGTTTGAGTATTTCGAATTCAATTTTTGCGATCACTCAGAGCCTCTATCTCGCAATGAAATTTTCTCGCGTCGTTAATTGGAATCATCGTTCTTATCAAAACGCAACGCACATAACTAATTTACGAGTCTCTATGGTTTGAGACGCATGGAAGGTCGTAAATCACGTTATTCTGTCGTGCCAAACTAATCAACATTATCAGCGAGATTATTATCTAAATGGAAATGTTCATAAAACTATATGTGAAATCGAGGGGAAAAAAAAGTTCCAAGTGACATTTCAAGTATAAACTTTTTTAATGATCACAAAAATGATGGATCCATAAATTCAAAGCCAAGTATTCAATCATGATTTTCAATCAACATTTTCAATTCAACATTTTGAAATGAACATTTTCTTCCCGGAGGCTGTTGCACAACGACGAAGGCTGCTGATTCAAAAATATGATGTTTTCGATGAAAAGTTGAACGACCGAAAAAAGGCTGCACCGACCAAAGAAAATCGCTAATTTTTATTACGAAAATAGAAGGTTGTTTTTTTTGTCAACCCTAGTCGAACTGTTTCATGTTTCAATTTAGTAACATGGGATTTCTGTGAAAATTCGTGTTTCTGGAAATCTGAAAAACGTGTTTTTGATGATTTTTGTTGTATTTTCACAGTTCATTTTCAGCTCTAAATTACCAAAATACAAGAAAAAAGGTTAAAAGGGGATAAAAGAACAAAAAAAGTAGATTCGAAGTTATGAAAATTTGTTTTTGTGCAAATCTGAAAAACGACGTTTTTAATGATTTTTGTTATATTTACATTTTTTCACAAAAAATATATTACAAATATATTTTCTGCATATATTTTAGCATACATGAGGCAACCTATAAGATATTTCTCATTCATTTTGTTGAAAACATTTTAACTTTAAAATTTGTGTCAAAATAATATTCCATTAATTTTGAAAAAAATCAGATACATAAAATTTTGCAATTCGTTTGATTTAATTCAAAGAAATATAGTTACTTGCACAATGCCTTTAATGATATAATATTAATCTCAATATCAAGTCAGTAAGAAATTTGAACGCGTTTTCAAAAAATTCGGATCAACTTATTGTTACACTAATATCTCACAGTTTGCCTAAAAATTTTGAGTTGATCAAAAAACAAACTAGAAAATATACTCAAACTCGATAAGTTATGATAATTTTTAATTTAATTAATTTAATAATTTAATTTTTAGTAGTTACTACTACATTTCCCTCACGGATGAAAATATATTCACCGATATATTCTATTTTTGCTGGAATATATTTTCTACACGAAAAATATATTTTGTTTTTATTTCAAAAATATATTTTTTTACAGTTACATCACTAACTATAAACGCCAGGAGTAAAAAAATATAGTTCAATCAACGAAGTAAATTTTTGTCAGTGTGTGGAAATTGGTGTCGGAGGGGTCCGAAAGTGCCGAAAACGGAGAACGTCGTGACGTCGGGCGACGTTTAATTAGGTGGCTTCGGGTCGTTTGGTAGCTCTGGGCAAAAACGCTCTCGCGATCTCACCGCAAGAACGCCCACGTCGAGAGCGGCATCGCGCATTTCTCGCTTATTATATCCTTTCCTTCGATTTGCCGCAAAAATCAGCACATCGTATCTTCGCGCGTGTGACTCATGCACAATAGCTGCAACAGTCTAGCCACGCGTGATTTACAGCTCATTACCGATTTCGTACGCGACGCTGCCCCCAACAATCTCCGTCTGTTCCTTTCAGAACTTTTATTTCCCCGACGATCAAAATGTTCAGATTTCTGTTCTAATTCAAAATGATACCGATTCAGATCAATTAGACAAAAATCAGTCCAAAGAAATATATACCAATTCTTCACCTACACGGAGAGAAAAGTTTAATAGTTTTTATCAGAATCGGTATAACTTTGACCAAACTGTTTTATGAATGAGGGACAGAAATCATTTTGAAAAGAAATTATCAAACTTTTTGGTACAAATTGAAAAACTAATTTATAATAACGACCAAACATTTATAATATATATTATTCAATTTTGTGGTATTTTTAACTAAAGAGTTTAGTAATTTTTATTCAAAATGGATTCTGTCCTCCACTTATGAAACTGTTTGGTAAAAATTATACAAATTGTGCTAAAAATTATTACAACTTTTTTCTCCGTGTAAAAAAATTTATAATTTTCAATTTTATGAAATGGAATGATTTGTTCTTCCCTTTTTTATTTCACTATGATTTTATAATCGTAAAGAAAAATATTTAAAACACCAAGATGATTTCTAAACTTTCAAAGATTATAAATTCAATATTTTTTATAATATTTTATCGATAGAATAACAGTCGAAAGGAATATTTTCTTCAACTAAATAAAATAATTTGTTTTTATAAATTTCCTCACTCAGAATGTTAAAATTGATAATTTGAAGTTCGTAAAAAGTGGAACAATATTATATTTTTGTTCTCGATTGGCCCTTGAAGAGTGGCAACTTTTTTTGTTTGTACAATCGCAACATATATTTATCTAAATAGATTTATTATGTATCGCTGACTCGACACGACACTGGGATTTTAATTTCCAGTTAAAAGAAAGTTTTTTTTGTGTTATCCCTCTGTACATGAATAGGCATCCAACTTGTAGCATAGCAGCGTCAATTGATGAATATTGTATTTCTGCCGTATCATTCTGTAACGGTGTTGTATTGTGATATAGTATATCAGGGATGAATTTAAACGTCACGAATACTTCATTTAAATTTGATTTTGTTTTCAATGAGCGCAGTTAAATAGCATTTACAATTTGTCGATCAATGATTGCACACTTTGTAACACCTAATCTCAATATCTAAATACAAACAATTTTCAAATTCCATTTCAACTTTTTCTCATCTTCATTTCTTCCTTCAATCATTTTTTTACTTCAAAAAATGAATAAATAAATGAACAAATAAACGTACAATCTTTTTTTTTTATATAAATTAGTTGACCTTTTTTTGGTTACAATTTTTGGTTTTTGCCCACTTCCGGATTCGAATGATGAAAATGCCATAGTTTGGCGAACACAGACAATTGATTTTCTACGTAGTTGATAGAAAAAAAATTTCTACTCGTTGTCATGAAATTCAATGATATGTTCAAGGTGATTTGATGTGCTGCAGTACAGAAAGTTTTGCATATTATTTTTCTTGCCTCGCTTTGCACGTTAAGTTTGTTGAGAATGTTTCTTCAAAATTTATGTAACAATGAGTATCAATTGCAAAAGTTTGTCACCCAAAGGAGTAACATCTGAATGCGTAAATCGCAAACGCAGATCGGAACAAAATATAAGAAAACGGCAGATATGACTAAACCGATATGATTAAAAGTTTTATCGTCTGATAGTATGGCTTTGTGACGAACATTTTGACGTTTTAAAAAACGAGTTATTTAACGACGAAACAAAAAATTTGCTTCTCTCGTAACTCGTTTATTCTAAACTGTTTGTTTGTTTGTTTGTTGTTTTTTTTTTTTTGTTAAAAACAAACTTGTAATTTTTGCAAAATCCAAAATAACAAAATACCAAACACCAATTTTTACAATAATTTTTCGAATCAAAGTTGAGAAAAAAAAATTGATTTGCAATTTGAAAATGAAACATTATAAATGCAAGCAATTTAACTGCCGAGATAAAACCTTCATTGACAGAGTAATTGAAAAATTAATTTCATATTAAATAAACAAGTTGAAATGCTGATTTTGACAACGAAAAACAATCCAAATTTACAAAATAATAATTCGAAATCAAATTGAAAAACCAAACACTCGTCAACTTTTGGGGAAAAAATCAAAAATTCCAAAGCGAGGAGAGCTTTCAAGTTTTAAATCCACACACCCATCAACCGTTTATATTATTTCCCACTTTTCCATTTTTCACCTCGAGATTGATATTTTCAGACATACAATGATCGTCGATGTTATTTTAAAACCAAGTGGTCTAACTCTATTCGAAACGTCAAAAGTAAAAGTCAAAAATTTGTTCTCTGTTGGCGCTCGGATATTTTTTTGTTTTCACAGAATGTTGGATTTTGGACGGACACTGTCGATGAATTTTGTGAATCACTGAAATGCAAATTGTCGCAGGCACATAGAAAAACTGACCTCCGAAAAATTGGTAGGGTTGGAAAAGCGCGCACCCGGTTCCGAGAGGCGGCCCACTGGATCACAAAAGTCACGTTTTCACTGAGAACGGTCGCGCACACAGATTATGGGTATTTTGAAAGATGAGTTGTGCGGGTGTTTTCGCGCACTGTCACGGCGGAACGAAAGTGAGTGCCGCGCGCGCGTTGATTTTTTGCGTGTGCACAGGCTTGGAAGTGAGCCTGTCTGTTGCGTGTTCCACGACTCGAGCGGACTGAGTAGCTCTCGAGGTGAACGGAGGTGACTTGCGACTCGCGATCGCCGAACCAGCACCGTAGCGGCGCGGGCGGGAGAAGCCTCGTGAATCCGCCTGTACACACATCAGACATAGGCACCCGAGCTGCTCGGGTTGCTCGGTCGACCTCACCAACTGAACACCCATCTCATCATTTTTTCTTTCCTTCCGACAAAATTATATTCATTTTTGTATTAACTTGATGGGACAGCCCCAGTAAAAAAGATCATATATTGTCCATATATTATCAATAGATTGACAATATATTATTTTTCATAAATCCATATATTGACAATATATTGATAAAATATATTGACAATATATTGATAAAAAATATTGATATAATATATTTTTTAATATTTTTCATATATGAACTGTATATTGGCAATATATTAGCAATTTTCCGAAAAATTCAATATATTGTTCATATATAGTCAATGCATTGAGAATACATTGACAATATATGGATGATATATCGTCAATATATGTTTCATGTATGGACATATATGATCCTTTTCACTAGGGAGTACAGTAAAAATAGCCCTTTTCAAATCATAATTTGATTTGAAATCATATTTTAAATCATAAACATAATTGTAATATGTTTAAGAATTTATGACCGATTCTATGATAACTTGTTAATGTTTTTCTAATCAATGACCTGATAATTATAATTATTCGTTGCAAATTTTAATGTTCAACATTTTATTTTATTTTTTTTGGAAAGTCAGAATTTGGTTGAAATTGAAGCAGGTATATATTTTTGATAGCCATAAACAATGAGGCAAAGTATGAAGAAGTTTCACAAATTTAAATTTGAGATATTTGATTTGAAACGAATCTAAAAATGCATGTTTTGTATATATATCATTTTATTTAATTTGTAAATTCAATATCTAAGCTTGAAAATAGTTTTTTTTTTTTTAATTTACCCATAGACGCGTTTGTATTGATAGAATTAATATTTTCAGTTACAAAAACATCTGACTATTTTGCGAAAGTACATGTCCCACCTTGAGGAAGAATATATACAATTGGAACGGACGAATTCTGAGCTAAATCCACAGAGTGGTTATTAAAAATGTATATACATCCGATGTTTAAGACAAAATATAATGTGTTTTAAGAAACTTTCAAACAATGTTTTGGGATATCTAAACATCAATTTTTGTTATAATGAGTTACCAATAATTTGATTAAACAAAAATTTTATTTCATCTAATACAATGCGGTTGTCACGATTTCTTTCGCAGTTTTTGATAAACGTTAAAATTTCAAAGTGGTACTCAGAGAAGATGGATAAAGCGAAGTTTGAAAATGACGATATTCGAATTATTAATTGTTCCAAAAAAATGGCGAAGTTAAACAAAAAACATACAATCTTTTGCGACAAAATGTCCACTTTATTTTGTGTATAACTTTGTCATAAATTCCAATATCAACAGTTTTTATTGGAGTTCCTTCATGTATTTTAGAATAACCCTAGAAATTTGAAAACAATCGGTCAAGTAGATCTCGAGAAAAGATGACAACCGCATCTGAAATCGTAATTTTGAGTAAAATGCGATCAAAATTTTGTTATGCATCTATAGTGCGAATACTTGTTGAAATTTGATACTTATTTGTTTGAAAAACTGATTCGAATTTTAAGTTGAAATTTTTCACATGCGATTCTCGAAATATTGTAGATTACGAAAATGCAAAAAAGGATAACAATGGAAAATATATAAAAATAACATATATGTTATATACCTAATAATTGTTTATAATAATCATAAATTTATAATATATTTTATTAAATGGATTATATTTATTTATTTATTCAAATATATTCAAAATAAAATAAATAATTCAAATTATATATATTTACATATGATACAATATATGTAAAATATATGTATAATATATATTAATTATTTTCTTAATAATTAATTCACAATATTTTAACAAGTATAATAACTTACAATTTTTTATTTTCTTTCTACAAAATTCATTTTTATATTACTAATCGAACATTTAATATCAACAACATATAGTATATATAACATATTTTCTATCACAATTTAATTGACCTTAGTATCAAACAAATATCTCATATATTTTTATCATCTTATAATTACAATAGATAAATGTCATGACAAATCAAACATTTAAATAACATATATGATTGATACATGATATGTTAAATATATAATATTTATCACATACACCCAAAACAATTTGATTGACTTTAATATAGCAATCAAATATTTTTCATATTCCTATCTTTCAATTTTTTTTCAAATTTCGCTTAATAACTTTTTGAAAATAATAATTCACAATTCATTGGCATCAATATTTGTTTAATGAAGTATTTGAACAATTATAATAATATTTTGACATTTTGATAAAAATAACATGACCGGCCTCATCAACAAAACTGGTATCTCCAAATTTTTTTGTCCTTTTAATTTCATATTCTTTTGCGCACCTGAAAATAATAAACTTTCATAATTGTTTTCGAAACATAATTCAATAACATGAACATTAATTTCAAAATCTGTAGAACTGATGATAATTAAAATTAAAATGTTCCAAAATTACAATATAAGAATTAAAAAAAAAAAAACATCGCCGTTCATACACCCATCGTACTTGTTTGTTTTTTTTGTTCCCGTCTTTACAACTGGAAAATAAAAATTGAAATGAATTTATGAATGAAAAAGGTCTAAATTCAATTAAATAAACATTTAATTCAACGAAATGTTACATTACAATAAGAATTCGATGGAATAATTTGATAGCAGTTAATTCCACCGAGTTATAAAAGTGAAAACAAAAAAGGTGGACGGTGGTTAAGTTTATTGCAAGCTTCGTGGTTCTGATTTAACGCATGAAACTTTTTTCTCCGCCGTCATTTGTAATTAATTTCTTCGTACAGTTTCAGCGGTAAATTTTTCCCCCTTATCAGTTGGTATTCAATAAAAGTCTCGTTTTTTTTTGGCAAATGAATGTTTACCAGATACTTAATCAGTGTAATAATAGTTTTTATTTGTGAAACAAAATACCACTGATATTTTTTTTTCACATGAACGGTGATTACTTTTTTCGTTTCATTCTAAATTTAAAATTGATATTCGGTGATCAAGTACGTGTTTCCGATAAGAACATCCAGCTTGTCAGCAGTTTTATATTTGCATCATTTACTTCCTTTTCTTTTTGCCATGTTTTTTTCCCTAGCCTAAAGTAACACTTACTTAATTTCACACCAACCAATTCGAATCTTAATAGAGTGTGGAAACGTTTCTACGAACATGTTGTGCAATTTCCCAAACGGTTTATGAAATCGGATCATTTTAATCGCACCTTTTTCTACGACCAGAATAAAAATAAAAGTACTTATTTGTGTTTGTCTTGGCTTGCATTTCATTTTAATTTTAGACGTACATTTTTCGTTTCTCTTGCAAAAAAATTTTTTTTGATTTTTCCATCTCCACATTCGTCCTACAAAACAGAACCTGAGAAAATTACAATTTCACAAAACGATGGTTAATTTTTCACTCTGGAAAAAAAAATTATTATTTGCTTCTGTAAACACGATTATTTTGACCGTAACCCTACTAATTAATTTCTCAGGAAGTTGTATAATCGAATGCAAACAACGTTAACTAAATTTTTAGTGAAAAGTAATTTAATCAGCTGACAACTGTGAAAGTCATGAACACAAGCGAACCGAGAATATATTTCCATCTGTACAACAAAAGGACGAAATCCGATGATGCAACCGAAAATGAGTCTGATCAAAATTGTTTTGCTGAAAACAACATCTTTTTTCAAAAAACAAAAAATCAGTCGCCCAAATTTATTCCTTATATAAAATTACAGAGTTAAATGAAAATAAATTTTCGTTTCAATGAAATGATAGGAAAGATTTTGTATAAAATATATAAGAATTTTATATAAGACTATATAAATTTGAGAATATAAATGAAATTAGAAATAATATAGCTATAAAAAATTGAATTTTGTTTGAATGATATTTTATATTTTCAAATATTAAAATTTGATATATTATATTTTATTGACTACATATTTTATTTGTATCTGAATATTTCATATTTTAAGAATATATAAAATTTTTATAAATTTATCATGAATATATAAATATATATATATATGAATATATAAATTTTATATAAAATTATATATTCTATTCATATCATCTATAAAATAACTTTTTTTATTTAATAATTTTGTGATAAATATAATAAAAGTGAAGATTACATTTTTTTTGTATACAAATGTTGTAAATTTTTATTAAAAAAAAGCGGGAATAATGACTCTGAACATTTTATATTTTATTTTTATGAATTTTATATGAATATTTTTTTTCTATTTTTGGTTTCTATTGTAGAAACCAAAGATTATGAGTTCGCGTGAAATGGATCAACTTTCGGTCAATTATATCTCGATCACAATAAAGAAATCATCATTTTCGCACGGTTATATCCGCAGATCAAATAATTATTTTTGATTTCATTAAAACGTGGTGGCGAACAATTGTAAACATCAGTTGGCCTGGGAATCGGTTGGCTGGCGGGATCAAAACTTGAAACGCACGAAAGAAGCCAAGTACACGAGAAATTGTTGTGGTACAAATAATGGGACTAGAGAAAGTGGAAGCTGGTTACGTGTTGTAGCGCGCTATTGGAATTACTTTTTGCTGGTGATATGATATCATAAGGGGGTCACGATTAATTAGCTATTAGGTTTGTTTTATCGCGGACCAGTGGCGTAACGAGTGTCAAAAAAGCGTTCGAAACTTTCTAATTTTTCTATTGCATGCGTCAACCGTCACACAATATTTCTGTTTTTTTTTCTTTCTACAACTTTTTATCAATCATTGATAAAACAAATTTGTATCAAAACAAATTGGCGATCTAATAAAAGATCAACTACGGCAAATAAACAAATCGATAATGAATGATCAAATACAGAAAAATGACCAAATAGAAAAAATACAAAAAATTAAATGTTTAAAAAATTAAAAAATTAAAAAATAAAAAATAAAAAACAAAAATTGTCAACTGTGAATTTTGTTGAAGAAGATAAATTTGTCTGAAATAATAGAGTGATTAAAAAGAAAAAACATTCCTGACGGTAATTCTAAATCAAGTTTGCTCGTAACATTGGTTACTCATGAGAGCGACGTTGATTATGGGGACAGCTACCTTATGGGATGTCAACCGTAAAATTTGTGGGGCGTAAAAAGCATGCAAACTGTTAATGCGTCAGTTTAATTTATCCGTGCCTCGGTCTGGGACAAGACCATCTTAACGCGTCGAGAGCTGATCCTTTTTTTTAATAAACGAACATTTTATACCAACACTGACAATATCATTCTATGATTCACATTTTTTCTCCAACGTATTTTTCAGGTTGAACATTTCCATCTTTTGCAATAACGATTTACACTACCTTAGCAAAAAGGATCATATATTTTCCACATATACAAAATGAAATATCGATATATTATTTCAGAAATCATAAATTGAACATATATTGACAATATGTACTCCAAATATATTCAATTTATATTTTTTATGAGGGATTTTCTATATTTCAAATATATCTGTACATATTCTTCATATACATCATTTATAAATTTTTATTAAAACGAGAGTAAATTATATAAATAAATGAATAATATAATCAGATATAAAAAATATAATATTTATGGTTTGTTGAAAATGATATATTATCAATCTATTGATGATATATGGACAATATACGATCTTAACTAAGGATTTCCTATATTTAAAATATATCTGTATATATTCTTCACATAAGTCATTTATAAATTATTCATTAAGCAGCAACAAATTTTATAATATAATTTGGACAATATATTGCCAAAATATTAATTATATATTAGATGCTTTTGAAAATTTTTAATACATTTCAAATATATAGTCCATGCATGAAGTACACTCAAACATATATGATCAAAATATTGTCTATATATTGAAAATTGTCTATTTTCAATATATGAACAATATATGTACATATAATATATAAATTTTTTATATATTGTCCATATATTGAAAATAGATAATTTTCAATATATTGAATCGAAATACAAATGGTCCATATATTGAAAATTGTCTATTTTTGATATATGAACAATATATGATCTTTTTTACTAAGGAATATGTAGTTTTTTCATAAATAAAAAATACACAGACATATATGATCAATATATGATCTTTTTAATAATAAGGACTCTTGTGATGTATAAACGTATAAGGTGATGATTAAATTGATAAAAAAAATTATACTCTGTTGGAGTAAAGTTGCGATGAGTAATCAAAGAGTGAGACGTATTATAAAGTCACATAAATCATCGGGACAAAAATACGCGGGTTAACAAAAGAGTTTGAATCAAGTTGTAGTGGCGCAAATAATAATCCCGGGATATTATTCAAATTTCGCCCTCTGAAGGAACGTAAGGCTTCCTTACATAATTACGAGCGTAGGAAGCGGATCGATTAGCACACCCGAAGAGAAAGGCAGACTATTCGTGGATCGTTTTAAGGACTCTGTGAATCACCGCGGGGGTCTGTCTGCGGATACATGAAATAGTTCGACTACTTAGAAGTAAATATGGAAGCTGCAACAAGTACGCCGCGCTACACGCTACCTCGTAATCGTGACTCGCGCACTACCAACATGAATTATAACTCAGGCTGGACACGGGCGCCGCAACTTCGCGAAATTTGCCGCGCAGGATAAAGAAAAAATTAAAAAGAACGTCATTCTGGTATGCGCGTTTTGATGCCCCCAACACGACTTCATTTTTTTCTCCCGACCGTTCACTCTCGACCAACATTTGTTCAACAAACTTCCATCAATCAATCATCTCTCGATTATTCATTTTTTATTTTACAAACTATCATGTACGGACCTTTTCTCGAGTTTTTTTAGTCTTAATGGTTGTTCGGTAGCGAATGAATTTTTTCCAATGCTTTCCCTCGCGGACGACAATATAAACTTCTGAATAAAATTTTTATCAAATATAGAACAATTTTATATTAAAAAAAAATAATAATAATAAAAATAGAAATTAAGAATATAAAAACAATTATATATAATTTTTGAGAAGAAATTTATATTCTGTTCATATTATAATATTTTTTGAATTGAAAATATGAAAGTTTCAGATAAATTTTATATTATTTAGTCTATTTTATATTTTATTATACTTATTATCTATTTATATATCTGAATATTTTATACTTCAAGAATATATAACAGAAAAAAATTAATTCTTTTTAAAAATAATAATTTCATTTTTTTCATTTCATTTTTCATTTTTATTTGTGAAAAATTTTTATCATTATAAAAAATCAAATCATTTGACAATGAAACAAAATATATTTTTGTCATAATTGACTTATTCTAATTATCATGAATATTTATATGAGGTCTTTGAATTCGAATTCAACAATTAATCAACCCATTCCCATTAATAGTCAACATAACCTAAAAATGAGAAAGCCAATAGACAAGGCATACGACTATGTCTTCTTCACTCTAATTGAAGGACAGAAAATATATCGACCAATCCCATATTTATTGGCCACACACACGTAGAAAACTGTCAAAAAACAGGGATAAGTAACGCTTTAACGACAATGAGTTAAAATAAATATAAATTTTATCGAAAAAATATATTACATTCATATATAAAATATCAAAACATCATTCAAATAATTGAAATATATTCACGCGTACTTTAATATATAAACAATATATAATTTCGAGCAAATCATATATTATTAATATATCAACGATATATGGACTATATACTGGTAATATATTGTTGTCTATATATTTTTCTTCCTATATACTAAGGAAGGATTCTTTTTACTAGGGGTTATGTATTAAAAAATACAGAGTTGGAAATTTCTCTCTATCACAAAATGTTTCAATTCAAAATTTCCATATGTTACATGAAAGGTACAGGGCGGATCGCGAAAAAGTCGTCGGTAAAAAAGTTTCGACCGGTGGAAAAACGAGGAACTCGGCGAATTTCGCACGCAGCGTCACTCGTTGATACCGAGCACTATTATTATCTGTAGTAATTATATGTTTTATATCAGCAACATTAATTCACCGCACCTGTTCGCTTTAACGCTTCGTTAACGTGCAACGCTCGACGAAGTCCCTCGCGGTAAGCGCAAAAATGTACGAAGATATAGCGTGCGCAGCGTAAGATGTTCACTAACGTATGAAGGAAACAAAAATATGCCATAATAACTTGCCGTGTGTATAATTTTTGCTGTGATTCGCTGGTTCTTTAAGCGGGGAAATACGTCAAACATGGTAAACGATATTAATACACGTCAAATCTCACGTTAACTGCCGTGAAATTATGGATTTTCGTGTTGTTTATAATACGCGCGTTTTGTATACAAGACTGTTACATCTCGAGCGTTTTTCTGAAAAAAATGTGACAAATCCCCCACGGACGCAAATAGAAACCAAAAATAAAAAAAAATTATAACAAAATTGGTATATAAAAAAATATAAAATCGTGATATGGATAAAATATATAGTATATATATAAAT
>JAAMPD010002072.1:0-17494 GCA_025266255.1 Trissolcus basalis
ATTAACATTTTGATATATTCTTTATCATTTTTATATCGTTTCCATTTCAAATTTCAGAATGTTGACAGCGGTAATCTAGAATTACCACAAACTGGTGCTTTTACCTTATTTAAGATTCAAAATGGAATAACATATTGAAACTAATAATACATAAGTATTTGCGGAGAAACGCAAATAAAAAAAATTAAAAAACTAGTAAAAATGTATGTAAAATTTCTGGACAAAAACCGCATATGTACTTATAGATAGGTCTTCTCTAAAAATTGTATCGTTACGAGAATTTGTAAAAAAATATTGAAACTTACAGCACATTTTGACGGATAAGCATAAAAAATTACTAAACTAATATTAGATTTATCTAATTATAATTATTTATTTAATTTATATACAATTTTAGATTAATGCCCCATACACTGTACAGTTCAGTAAATTTTGATAGAAATTTTATCTCCGTGTATTTTAACTTTGCTAAATTCATTTGGAACGAATCCAACCGTTTGATTTTTTCGACATGAAAATGAAAAATTTGACCATCCCTTAATCAAAGAGATGCAAACGTGGCCATAATTAAGTTATTAGTAATTGAGTTATTGATCATTTTCACTGTGAAAAAACATTCCCGATCGTACCTTAATTGAACGTGCACTTTGAAAATTTGTAATTATCTTAACGTTTCACTGTATCAAGTTAGACCTTCATTAGATACGGAGACAGCGTCGTCGAGTAGTGACACTGATCTCCGGGGAAAAGTGCTTCATACATAATTATGATAGAACATTAGCCAGGTAAGTTCATTCGAGTATTTAATTACAAATAGGGGATACGGAATCAAGATTAAGTAGACGTTGAGAAATAATGCTGCCTGTGATATTACTTCACATTGTTATAGCATACTAATTACTGTTCTGTTGAATTTCAGACACGCGTAACATATATGCTGACTACAGTTTATAAATTCGCAACATTCAATCTACCTTGAAGTATATATCAATAAGGATATAATTAATTCGAAAATTAGATTTGTATTAGCGTCATCTAAAGATGTTTCACAAAATTAATACACCGTTGGAATTAAATTTCATAATTACAAAATAGTGACAAATGTACGTATGTACGGTTTTTCACAGAAGTGATACCAACCGTCCTTATGATAAATTTAAGAAATAACATTTCAGAAAGAGGTTTTTCGTCAGCGCAATTTTATGATACTATTTGGAATTTTTCTGCAAAAATGGGTATTTTACAATAATAGAGGCCAAATTTAAATTACTTTCCATTTTATTAATAATTTAGTTTATCCATATTATAGTATTTGGTTTCTATTTTATTTGTACTGATTTGATTTCGTATCGTATTATTTAATTTTTTTATTGAAATACGTGTTAACATTTATCTCAAAAATATACAATTTCATTTCAAATACTAATGAGAAAATTCAAAGGCATCAATTTTTATTTTTTAAAACATATTTGAAACATACATGGTATGCTACATTAATCTTTACAAAAAATTTTGAAAATTTAGAACATTTTTTTTTCATAGATATTTTCTTATCTTATATAATAAAAATATGTGATTTTTTAAAATTATTAATATTTTTAGATTATTTTATACAATGTACAAACTTGAATAATGTGTCTTACGGCCGGCAACTGTTTTAATCATCTTAAATGTTTAAGAACATAAGTATTTAATGCAGCACTAATGGTCTTTGTAAAAGCTAATCAATGTGTCTTTACAAAATTAAGGCTCTCCAAGATGTCAGTTTTAAATAAAACATTTATAATGCCTTTTTCAACAGCACATTGTCTTATAAAAAAGACATTTTAACTCTTTATAGGTCTCTGGGTTATACGCCATCCCATCTATTAAATTTGATAAGAAATGACACCTAAGACATATTTTATGGAATAATTATATTGAGCATAGTACAAATATTATGTTTATCAATTTTCAGTCAAAAAATTGAGTTTCCAAATAATTAATGCATTTTCAAAATTGCTGTAGGATAACTGTCATCCCATGTAGGTCTCTGTAGGTGTAGAAGCATCACATTTAACAAAAAATTATCTTATTTTTGACGACCTGGATATGGCTTTAAGTGGTGCTAATATTTTTTATTCAATTTATAGATTATAATCCTGAATTTTGAAAAAAAAAATTTAACTAATTTTAAGTTCTTGCCCTATAAAGGGTTAATTCAAACATCACGTTGAGCCACCAATTTTTGCGTTGCAGTATTCAGATGAAATCAAAATTTCGAATGTCTAATTTATTTTGGTGAAGACAAAACCAACAGTAGAGAATGACAAATGTTTTTTTTTTCTTTGATAATGCGACGTGGATTGAACATGAGGGCTTGACTCGTAAGAAAAATTGTCATCGTTTTTGTGGACTGGAATTCTTCAATATATCATCTAGATGTGGTGGATGGTCGCAGTGCGGCGAGTGCATTCGCTCACTCAAAAAGGTTGTGATGACCGCTAGGGCCCTTGATTCTGGGCAAGCATCACACCCGGGTTGAGTGAGTAGACGCAGACGCCATATTCGTGCCATTTGTCTGGTGCTAGTGGTTTAGTTCCGTTCTTGTCAGACATCCTTCTTCATTTTGGATACTTGTTCTCTGTGCACGCCATTTGCCGTCGCTGGAATAATAATGCGACCGCGGGCAAAAAGAGCAAATTTACAATCGCATTCGTTTCATAGTGCGAAATTTTCGCGTGATCATGCAAAATTGTTCCTTGGGTTATTACGAAATAATCTTTCTCGTTTCGAGCGCAAGAACTTTCGAACTTTCGACGACGGAGCGCGCATCGAATTATTATAATTGTTTTCGGAATTCTTAATCGTACGCGGTGTATTGCTACATTGTTATCTACACCAACGGAAACAGAGTTGATTGGCTAAAAATTGATCACATCGACAAGCCCTATTATGGCGTGTATTTCAATTAATTTATATAATTAAATTGACGTTTCTCAAGTGCCGAGAGAACTTTGAAAATGCCAGTCAAAGTTTATTCGGTATTAATCATCATTTCGTGTCGATGAAAGTTTATAGAACTTTGAGATTGAAGTTAATCGATGTGAATAATTAAAGTCGATGGTTCCAGTGTTCTTGCGCACTTGCTAAGTTAATTTTTTTCAAGCGAGGATGATTTTTATATCGAGTTACTCGGTGGATTAACTTTACGCTCACAAATGAAAGTATATCCACAAACGTAGTTATAATATATCATTGTTACAAATTATAACAAACAATTACGTCGACATGTTATTTAATTGTTAACGGTACAGTGATGATAATACAATCATAATAAATAAATGAGTGAACAATTGTTGAACAAAGAATAGGAGTTATGTAAAATTTCAAAATATATGATACAAATCAAAAAAAGAAATTCATTATTTTGATGGTGTGAAAGGTTCGTTTGGTGATTACATAATGTAGATTATCGTCTCATCCCCGCTGGTCAGTTTTACTCGGAGCGATTGAAACAATTATAATCAAAGGATTGTAACAACTGCAAAATCGAATAAATCTTACGGTTAAGCTCGTGTGCGTTTGCTTGCACGTCATTTTGGTGGGTTAATTAGCTATTAATTATGTCATGTCACGCGGCCAGCCGGCACGAAAAGCTACATTGTTTCGCAGAATAATTCTACATCACAAGATGAATTGTCGTACAAATTTTAAACTGAATTAAAATTTGCAATTAGATATCTGACCAGCCATTTATAATCCCACAGAAGAAGCAGCGCCAATTCCTCATTTTACATTTCCCATAAAACAAGATTTATCGATATCTTTTCGATCGAAGAAATTTTCGATTATTTATCGCCGACAATAGCGATTGGGCGCCAGTTATTCGCACATTAATTTATATCCGGAAAATTTAGCGAATAAATTTGATGTGAATGTTCTGAATTAATTTGAATCGTAGGTTTTTGATGAAAATTGATAATCCCCGAAAACTTGTTGAAAGTAAATGTCGTAAATTCGTATGAAATTTGCATTAATTTTCAATCATATATTATACAATCCAACGTTCTCGATTTTGTTGAAACATTTTTGTTTTAGCAACATCTGTACCAATGAAAATTCAATCAGATGTTAATTATGCGCAAATTATTCCGAGATCAAAGTTTGCTCTTGAAAATGTCATTTTTCACATCATAAATCGTACATTTATGGACAAAACGAAATTTCATTGATCGCACTAGCGGTTGGCAAAATATCCAAAGGCTATGTATATTCTGTAGACAATACTCAGTCAAAATAATTCTTTGGCCATATTACACGTTACGCATTTTCACTCGTGAATCCACAGCCAAATATGATGTGGATGCATGGTATTTTCTAGTCAACCATAAATCGACATTCCGACGAAAAACATATATCAGAGCTTCTCGTCCTCTGCGACTCGTTCTTGCGTTCTGACGGAATTGCTCCACGATGAAATTTTCCATACTCAATCGCGATTCGAACAAGGACAAATTGCCTCTGCATGATTCTATAAAATTGATCGCATAAACAGCTTTTATTATAGAGAATTTGCAACTGACAAAAAACAAATGACATTAACGAAAATTGCTGTCACTGTCCATAAATGAAATTTTGATTTCCTTTCTGCCTTTCATCGCATACAGATTTCGACTCAGAAAGTGAAATGAAGCAGAAAATATCTGCTTGCATCGTATTTTTGATTTTCGTTGATTGTTAAAAAGATACAAAAAAATAAAAAATAAAAATAAAATAACTGCTTCATGACACGGGATTGCGCAATGAATATTGATAACTCCTAGACAAGTCGAAATCAATAAGTCTTTAATAATTACTATTCATCCGTCTGAGTGCAGGTTGAAAGTGCGCTAAAATTGCAACATCTGCTGACCTAGTTCATTGCAACGTGTCAAAAAGTGAAATAAAAAAGAGGACATATATTAATACATTAAGAAGAAGATCATATATTTTTTTAGCCATATTAGTTACTGTTTTACAGCGTTAACAGTATTTACAGAGTACCTGTTCGTGATATATGCATGAATGTACATTTTTTGTTATTTTTGACTTGCTTCAAAACAGGGAATAACAGTGAAGATGTAGAAATAAGTAAATATCAATACGTCAAATTAAATTACATGAATACACAAGGGTGGCATAAATTCAAATTCATTGAATGTACAAATATCATGAATTAAGCCAATTTAAGTTAATTAAGCCAACCTTATTTAATTAAGATATCTTGACACTTGATTGTTGTAAACACTAGTTAATAAAGAATTTAATGCGTGAAAATAGTTAAATCTTCTATTTTAGTCTTAATACTTTGATTGGAACGATTTATTTTTATTTTGAATAAATATATCGATCCGAAATTTTTTGGCCTAAGGACACGTTTTTTCGTACGGCTCCAAAAAATATACGAAAAACCTCCGGAATATCGCAAATATGTTTTTATTTTTGATATAATTGTAAAAAAATCTAATAGAGTTTGAACAAGTTTCAATTGTTCGGTTATTATTAACCACTTGAAAAAATGTTCAAGTTCAAATGTTGGACAAAAATCGATGTTTGTCTTTTACAAAAATTCTGTGTCTTTTAGTGGATATTGTATCCAGTGTAAACCAATACTGCACAATTTATAGAATAAATTCAGTTGAAATTGAAAAACATGGACAAGTACGAAAAAAAAAGTTTTTCTTTCTGGGGCCAATATTTTAAATTTAAATTTCAAAACGTTGTGTTTTAATTTTGTTGTAGTTGAGTATGTACATTTTTATATTACAGAAAATGTTTTCACGTATTGGCGTTCTGTCACGTAGATATATTTATTAATACCATGTTTTTATCACGTGCTAAAAATAAATTCGTGTTGATGAATTATGAAATAGAATATCAAAATTGGTGCATTAAAAATTACTTATTAATTATTCATTTAAATTAATAGAAATTGAAGAGCCTGCAAGTGATTTAAAATTCAGTTCTGTAAGGATCCTGACATTATCTTGACGGAAATCAATACATAAATATTAGCTTGACAAATAGATTTTATCATGATGAAAATTATATTTGTATATTTTTGCGAGAGTTGGAAAACAAATTTATTACCATCAGGATTATGTTCCTGCATCAGTTTTTATTTCATAATATGAAACTATCTATTTTTTACTTTTTTTTGTAAAAATGAAGGTTTATAGTAAATTGTTTAGCGTTAGTCCCTCTTATTACATCCGGTCCTTCAACTCTCGGCGCTATTATTCATTATCCTCTTGCTGGCGTCTGGTAATAACGCGACCACTGAATGGGCAAAGAAATCGGACGTAACAACAGCATCACAATTGTGTTGATGCATCTGAAATGCTAACATAAGCGTGCGCAAAAATAGCACGTAAGTCCTTTTTCTCTTGTTGGCGGCTAGTGACTGTTTACGTCACGATTACATTTTGCTGGATCACAATACCGGAGCGTTATCGTTTGAGGACGTTTTTGCCAGAGAAATAGACGCATAAAGTAGGCCAAAAGTTTCGCGATGAAATGCTGAGCTTTATAAAACAGTCAATATTCGCTAATTGCTTACTTCTTTCAGTTACTGCAACGATTTGATGCTACTTCTGTAGGTAATTTTCCTCACATTTGACACAAAATAAAAAAAATGCATTCAATGAAACTGAACGTTTTCAAATGTCGGGAATACAATTTTTACAGTGTGAGAATGATCGTTTAATAATTCCATTGCTCATTTATAAAAACAACAAACAAAAAATTGTATGACAAAAAAAAAAGGATTGTTCCATTATAGTGATTTACAGTAAATCAAACGTTATTTGTTCAACTGTCTGAAGGCTACTTTTGTGTTGTGCAAGTTGTTTTTGTCACATTTTAAAAAATGACTGCACGTTTGTTCAAATATTGGTCCATTTTTATTGAGATGTTATTATGTCAGATGGTAATAAGGTTTCAATAATGAGGTTAATAATGGTTTCAATTTACAGTTTAAGATATTTTACTTTAAGATGTTATTGGTTCAAACCGAGATCACATTTTTTGTTGAATTTTATTCGTCATGTTCCACAAAATTACATGGTTCCATTGACGCTAAACAACCATATCACGAACAAAGTAAACATTACGTAGAGCTTTGGTAAAATTATCTTTCGTTTTTTAAAGCATTTCTAAAGCGAACGAATGATGGTTTCAACAAGCGAGTCTCAAATAAATGAGTATTAAATTTTAAATTAACAGGATGTTACAAAGTGATTTTACAATTTTGGACTAGAAACCGTAATCTAAGAAAGCGATCTAATTCCATTGTGTGAATTTATCGTTGGGAATTATCTGACGTGGAGCACGAATTTCAACATTTGTATATATTTTGGTGGAGTTTATTCGCTACGCCACTTTCTGGTTTTGTTAACTCTCAATAAAGATCTAAAAAGGAAATCTCCGGTGTCGGAATATCGACCATGATGTTGTGAATCATGCAAACCCTCGGAGGACTTCTTTGGGAATGAAATATTTGCGGCGAGGAGGCTTCGTGATCGTTTCGGGCGTGATAAACTCGACGGAGGTCTTTGTTATTGAAAGCAGAGCGTAAACTCAGAATCGGCAGTAAATGTTTGTCCAATAAACGCGCATCGATCATACGCGTTCATAATTTTGGGCGGGCCATTATCCATAAACTGAGAAGTTTACGAGTCGCGGATAAGATAAGGCGTACATAAAAAAGGCACCGTTATATTCGTACGTTTGGAACGCGAGAGCGCAATATAAATCGCAATAAAATGGGCACCATTTGGGTTTTGTCACGGCCGAGTATTAGCGGTTCGATGACTCGCAAAGTCCGACGACGAATAGCGCGTTTATACAAATAACCCGGTGCAACGCTGCGGCGTCGTATATCTTTCGAGTTACGTATCCACGAGCCGAGAAGAGAAACGCTAAAAGCACCGCTGAAAAGGACATAATTTTGTGTTGGATTGAAATGTAAAAGTTACGAAATTGCGTTGCGGACAAATTTATATTTTTCTTTCGTTAGTTTTTTCGTCATTGTAAAAAAAAAAGAAAAAAAGACGGGTACTTGGAGAGCCCGGTGCATACGAGTGGATTTTATCGATTCTTGCTTGGTGTATATATATATTCCGAGCCGAATTATTTGCCGATCAAACGGCTCGACGTGTAACCATTTATTGAACTTCGATTTTCAAGTGTGCATCACATAATTAGTGTACAAGTGTGATTTGTTGAAAATAAAAAACAAATGAGTAAACAACTTTTTAACGAACGTCAACTCACGTTTATATTTAAAATTAATAACAAATATTTCAGCACCAGCGTTATTGTCACATTAATATCAATCCGCGAGAAAATTGAGGTTGAATTTTATTTAAAAAATGAAAGTTAAACTATATTTCAAGTGAATTTTCGTCAGAAATATATAACTGCAGTCAAGACAGGTGTGAAATTTATGAACGTGTACTCAGATCTTCAACCGAATAAAATGCATTTTTTTTATTCATCCGTGACCTCAAATTGTTCGTCGTGCATGTGTAATAACTCATGCAAAAATTTACGTCTGGCTTAACGTTGGCTGCCAATCGTCGGTCCAGAGATGACACGACTAAACATCACTGGCTCAATTTTGTTTGTCAGATTTAATATTTTAGTTTTGAAGCAGCAAAAATCAACGCGGATGTGAGGAAAACCAATCAGAACGCGCGATAGAGTTCAATTTAGTTGGTGTGCGTAGTCACGTGTTTGAATACAAGGGATGTAACTATTACAAATTTATAGGCGCTTATCCGGGTTCTCGTTTTTGATGATCAAAGTAATTTGAAATTCATACTGGGTAATTGTAATGTTGTATTAAATGTTCAAACATTAATTGTCATAAAATAGCATCGGCATATTATCAAATTCTATAAATTTCGTGCTTGTTTGTAGTTTCTCCCACAGGGGGAAAAAAAATATATATATATATGCGGAATTTATATCTTTCATATTTAAGTAAAGTATATTTCTTTGATAAAATTTTTATTTATTTTATTTTTATTTTATACAACTTATTGCCGCTTTATAACCGATTTAGAAATCACGTATATATTATATATATACGATTATATTTTAAATATAAAAATATACGTAAAATATAATTTGAAATATATTTTCGTCCGTGTGGGATAGGTTACAAAATATTCTATCAAAAATAGCGTCTGATCAAAAAACGAAGTAAATGAAAAAATAAAATGAAATAAAATTAGTTGCAGCAAATAAAGAAAATACGTAAATCGTAAATTACGATTACGATTATGTATTTCTTATCATTTTAATAATAATGAATTAATAAAGAATTTTAAAAATTATTGAAAATGTTTGTTATAATTTCTGTTTCCAGGAATCATATAACATATAATTCCTGGTAGATAAAATAATACTATATTATTGTATGATGTTATATAAGATTTTCATATAATTCTTCAGAGAATAACAATTTTATAAGTTTAAAAGTATTGCATCATTAATATCATCTGGATAGATGCAATAGCAAATGAATTAATTTAAATTGTAATATGAAAAAAAATAATACTGGTTTTTATTTCATCTTGTATGTTTGTGTGTGTGTGTTTTTTTGTTGTAAATGTTGGATGCCACTGAAAGCTTTTTAGAGTTATTTCAAATTGCCAGCATTGCATAAATTATTATTGCCGATTTGACTATCTAATTTTTTTTGCAATTCTTGCAAGTCAACAACGTTGAATATCAACGTATTTTATATTAAAAAATATTCAATATGGCAAATAGTTTGTTTTCCGGATCGCAAAAGTGGTTTATTTACTTTTTGAATATTTCATTCGCATTTTCACCATGGCTTATTTTATTCAATTTACCAACAAACCACCGTAAAATGATGCGCATCTAGTGTTGGGGGAAGGCTTGAGCCTAGAGCTGCATTTTCGCTTGGAGACATTAAAAAACAAAAAAATATACCAAAATAAGCAGAAATATTTAAACAAATATCGTAAAATAACATTCCCGATATTTCAGTAAACATTTTATTGATTTTACCCGTGTGTATTTTTATTTATTAACAAAAAAACTGTTTTTTCACATTCTCGATAGACTGTATAAACAAATGAATATAAAGACATAAAAAAATAAACCCCAAAGTACATTGATTACATAGAACAATGAAGGTTTTTTCCTTATTTCTACTATCAACAAAACTGAGTAAAATATTTACATAATTTCTATTCGTCATTCGAGTACCTTTATCCGCACATGACTTACGTGCCACAAAATAATTAAAATGTTCAAAAGACTGTTAATAAGTATGTACAGAAAATTTTTCCATTTGTATTAACAACACACGTATTCATCTAAACAATTTTTTGCAAACATTTGAACAGATATCTTTTCGAAACAAACAAATTCTTTTGATGCAAGAGGAATTTTGTAAAAGTGTCAATGTTGCCTTTTTCGATCTAAATTCATAGTCGTTTTTTACATCGACTTTCTAGTCACGCAAATGTTTATATCAAAAAGGATAGGGAAAAAGGAAATATTCGAATATCGTTCGTTTCTAACGAGAAAAATTCGTTTGTCATATTTTGATTCAAAAAAAAAAAAGAAAAAAAAAGAGGGGTAAAAAGAAAAAATATCGGACGAGCGAATACGAAAACGTACAAACAAAACCTCGAGTTTTAAGCTCGTAAACGAGATCGAAAAAGCGTGCTTCTGTTTATGACGATTGGCATGGATTGTGCAACAAGGTTTTGGGGATGGCGTTACATTGGGAAACAGAATTCCGTCGACAGTTAAAACTTTTTGGAGGACAATGCGCGAATGTACCAAAGGCTGGCTCGCTCGTACGACCCGCTCGCGTTTCCCTCAGGATCGAAACTCGAGTCAGCGTTTGAGATGCGTCCAAAATTTCCCACGAGGGCATCAGCCTTTCTTATTATATTTATTTGCACAACATTCACGCTCGAAGTTGCATGTGCTTCTTATTCGTCTGCTAAGTGAAAAATTCACTGCTCCCGGTTGATTGTTCGTTTTTGTTATTCAGGGGGGTGGCGCTTTGAATTCGACCTCACCGTCACAGACACCGTAGACAGAGCTAGGCGACGTGCGATTTCCGAGCGCTCTCGCGCGCGCATGCATTAACATTGAACGAGCCGTCGAATGCTGAATTGCGACAAACTGAATAGAAATTATCTTGTAGCCGGTGCAGTCGCGCTTCATTACTTCCGCGTGCGAAACGTAAATTTGTTCACTATGTTTTATATCCCGGTCATTGTGTTAGTTCATTATTTCAAATGATGCAGTGCAGTTTGTCGAGCCTATCTGCCGTCACGTTTGACGCCTTTTTTCAATTATTTTTCACGCTATCCCATGGCCAAATTCAACCGGCATTTTTAATCACTTTTTCAAGTACATTTTTTAAAAACTCTCCGACCAAAAGTACGTGATTCCAAAAAAGTTTTCATCATTTTTTGCCGAGTCCGCATAATTGGGTACGTTCTTTCTGGTCATTTGTTTTACAAAGAAGTTGCAAAAAGTGCATCAAAAAGTACATAAAAAATCACAATGAAAAGTTTATCCAAAAAAAAGTAGCATCATTTAAAAATGCGCTTTCAAAATTTTGTTTCTGCACCATTGGTTTTAACTTTTTTTTTTCTTTCGTTGAATTTCGTTCTGCGTTTTACAAAGTGCATCAAAAAGTGAAACAAAAGGTGCATTACTTACAAATCATCATAATTCTTGAAATTTCTTTCTCTTTTGAAGGAGTTCATTTTGAAACTCACGAGAAAAAGATGCACTCTGAACAAGAATAAGAGGAAGTAATTTAAATTCAAACAATTACTCTCAGATTGAAATGATTTAACAAAATAATTGATGGTTTTTTTTTGTCTTCATTTTAATGAATAGAAACAAACAATCGGGAAGCCGCGTAAACACGAGCACAAGAGAAATGATGTGTTTTGTTTTGTGGAATATAATAATAGGAAGTGACAATTTGAAAGATGACAAACGCCAGAGCAAGTGGAAACTTGTTAGAAAATGTCACGGAGGATTTACACTGAATGTTGGGCGCGTATTTAAAATTCGCGGCTTCGTTTAGCGCGTTGAAAAGGAGGAAAACGCGACGAGCGAGGAGTTGGCGTGCGTCCGAGCTGAAGACACTGCATCGAGAGTTGTTTTATTGGCGCAATTTAGCAGCCGTGAGTGCACCATTGTGTCCGTATGATTACGCATGAGTAAACTAAAGTACACATCCAGCGCACCAAACACGTCTCTTCATTGCTTTTGATGCACCGTCTGCATTAGACACAACGTGCAAGCTACAAGATGCTGTTTTACATGATTAAAGCTCGTGAGATTTTCGCGAGTAATTTCTGTTCCGACTAATACGCACGTTTCCCGCAGTTAACTCCCATCCGGGAATTTGCAAGTTTCAGTTTTAGTTTCGCTGAATTTATAACTCGTATTTGTCTCTAACTTTTTGAAGCTCAACGATTTTTAAACAATTTTTTTCCCCACGTTTTCGCTTGTGAATTATTGCATTGAAGTATATTGGAATATAAAAAACAATCGGCAGTTATTTCATTGATTTTGATATTAGAAGTTGCAAAAGTTTTTTGACAATGATGATGATAAAAATAAATCAGACGTATATAATTACGCAATGGGAGTTGATATTCTGTGTGTTGCATAATAGGCTCGAATTATTTTGCTAAATTAACAATTTGACAACCTTGACGAAAATTTGCACGGACAGGAATTATTTATGCAAATAACATTACCATTAATGCACATCGCCGTAAACACGGCAGGCTAACGAAGGAAGGATATTCGGGATTTTCGTGCTTTATGATTTTAGGTTACATTATATATAATTGAAAACATAAAATATGCCGTATTTACACGAGGATTTGCTTTGAGAGTGCTATTTGAGACAGCGTACTTTCCATATTCAAGTCTCGTTACACACAGTACAGCTCATCAAGCGAAAATAAAAAGAATCAATAAAAATAGACTCTGTTGAATTTTGTGTTTTTTTATCCCGCGTATAACGAACGGACCAAAATTGTGTGTACAACGCGGGACGGCTAATTTGTCGCGCAAACTGAATCAACAATTCATTTTATCGCGAAGACAGAAAATGCTTTTTAATTAAACTGCTCGACTTGACAAATCGCATTTATTTATGGAAATTTGCGCTCGTCTATCTTCGACATCATCCACAATACTCTTATCCTGCTATGTAAATAGAGCACGCGTGGATTTTGCGGCTGGACCGTTTCAACAGAAAATCCGACGACTTTTCAAAGTCGCTCGATTTCGACCAATTTGTATTAATTCCGCGTTTGCTTTTGTACCAAGTCCGATGGATTTTCGGGTGTCCTCGATTCAATCATTGCGCCAACCGCAGTAACGAAATCCCACATCGAGCTTATCACTGTACATCGCGTGGAATATAAAAGACGCCAAACAAATGCACCCGGAAAGCTCACACCAAATTCGAAATAGACGCTTTTTTTATAATGCCCATATAAAACGGGATCTTTATTGTTACATTTATTAGATCCTCCGCGTTAGCGGTTATAACTTTATTTGAATTGCAAAACACTTTCTTCTTTCACGCCGTTCTGCAATTTACATTGTAAATGCCAGTTTCGAATGGATGTAATAAAATTAATCCAACGATCACGAGTAATGATATAATACTGCAAAGTCAAACACTCTTGATAACCGACAATTTGGTTTTAAAAGCCATTTTTGTTTTCCTTGTTTTAACATTTTATCACATCCAACCAATATTTAAACAACAAATTTTTTAATAACAATTCAACTATTTGTCATTGAAACTGATTTTTCTATCTTCTATATAAACGAACTCATTCTAGTGTTGTTGAAAAAAAAAAAAAAAAAATGAAAAATGTGCTATTTTTACACTGTATTTTTAACACCAAGGAAAACGAAATTCTGGCTGTTTTATTAACAATAAAAAAAAGTAGAAGAGCACGCAATGTGCTCATATCACTGTTTGAACTGTGCCATGTTTATTCTTCTATCAGCAGTGTTAACAATACGGAGTGTTTTTAACCGTGTTCGGTTAACGCTTGTTTTTGCTACATTTTTTATGATTAATCAAAATGAAAGCATGCAAAAAAAATATATCACAAAGATTAAGCCAAAGTTTTTTTTCTATGAATTGTGCGCGACAAACAATCAAATAAAAAAATTAACGCAGCGTCAACTATATACTTTCATTTTTTTTAACTCCCATCACATTTTAATTTTCAACAAGAATTTTTGTTCATTTTCATTAGAAAATTATTTTGCAAAAGCAAGAAAAATGCATTAGAGAGATAGGTTTTTATACAGTTTTTATGCCGTCATCAACAATTGAATAAAAATAAAATGCAACGTCAACAATACATTTTCAACACACATTCAAATTCATTTTCTATTTTTTTCCACTGTTTTTTGAATTTTTTTCAGTTCTTATATTATATGCTGTAAACATCATCCGAAATTTAAAATTAATGATCTTATTTGCGAACGGTCAGATGAAAAATGAAATCGAACTTTCTGCTTGGTTCAATAAAATCTGTTTAGTTTTTGTTGTCAAATTCTAATGATCCATCCTGAGTGAAAAAAATATGACAGTTCGGGGGTAAGCATCTGCTTTTCATTCGACACGTTGTTTTGTTTTGATATATACGTACGAAACGTCAAAATGAATATTTTGGCATGAGTGATTGTTATATTAGCGATACTTTTGTGTCATCTATTGTTTGAAATGTCAATACGCATATCATGCTAAATTACAACTCGCTTGACAGACATCAATATTGTTTTGAATTTCAACATTTTCAAAACCTTTAATAGTGCACCTTGCTTTCATCGGATAGAAAGAAAATTCATTAATTATGGACTCGCAGATAGACGCCTGCAGTAACAAGTTTCAGATTCCAACGTCATTTTTTTTCTCTGTTTGAAAAAAATTGAGAGAGAAAAGAAAAACGTGTGTATTATACTCACATCAAACAAAAAGTGTTTGTATTTCTTTTATCGTAAACCCAACATTACTTGCTACGGCTTACCTGAAACAGAAAAAAGAAAGAAAATATTATTTTTCGCGCAAATTTATATTTGAGAAATACAAAATTGGTCGGATTTTGATGGTATTTGAAATGCTCCCTGTGAATTATTAAATCTTCATTTTTCGTCGGCTGGTTGATTGGATTAGGAGTCAAAGCCGACGATACGCACGTCAATTACGATTCCCGGAGGGTCATTAAATTTTTCTACATCAGCGAAAAGTTCTTCATTCCTCATATTCCGGAAAGCCGCTCTCTTTACTCGACTTGAGATGTGCATGAATTGCACGTAATTTCGATTAATTTGTCATGTACCGATGCGTGGGGTGCATTCGCATGGCCAAAATCCGTCGAACGGATTTTTTAATACCGGACTCGAGTTTCCCGATTTTCAGAATGAAAGAAAAAAAAACTTCTATCGTAAATCTGATCTGAATAGAACGGAAATGAAGTTTGCTAATAAAAGCACACGGTTTTCTGTCTCTTTTAGGCTGTGAAGAGTTATTGAAAATCTGGTTTAGCTCGTGACAAATGTTCGAACGTGATTTTGTTATTTGACGTTTGAAAATTCATTCCGATCAACAATCAAACTTGAAGTTAAAATCAATAATGAAAAAAAAAAGCACATTTCATATTGTTATATACTCGAAACAAAATTGTTAACACAAAACCGAAAACCCATTTTATGAATAACAAAAACAATTATTTTTCTCTGTTGAAATTGCTTTTAGAACATATTCAAAATCAAGTTTTGTTGTCGGACAACATTTTGCAACGAAAATAAATCATTTTCAAACAAGATAGTTTCATTTTGGTCGCAAACTTGTACAGAGACGGGGCTGAAAGGAAAATACGCTTTCTTGTGAAAAGCAGTTTTTTCCTGCTGCTGCGTATACACTGTTGACCAAGCCATGATGAAACACGTGAACTAGGATCCGAACAACGTATGTCGGGAACTTTTTTTTTTATTGCTAAAAAGCACTTTATATATTTGGCGTGCCTTTATTTGTGGCATTATCTGTCGGGGCGGTTGTACGTGCGGCTACGTGAGCACGCTGATCTCGCGTGCAGTGCATAGCCTCACGTTCGCCAGACTGCAAAATTGAGATTTAGCTTGAAGGGAGCAAAAAAGTTTGAGAGATTTATTATTGCCGGGGTAATGAAAAGAGCTGTGTCGCTACGTGCCAACGACTGGGGAACGCGATCTTGGACGTTTGATTGTTACGGATCCTCGAGGGACAGCATCAACGTTGGATTATGGTCAACGGCGCAAACTCATCTCCACTTTCTAATAAACCCGCGCGGGTTAATTTTGCTGAATCAAATAAAAAAGAAAGAAAAAAAAGATATCTCGATAAATAACTTTGCGCAGTCGATATTAGATTCCAAGTATCTCGAGCGTTTTAATAAAATGTACCTCCCCGGGTGAATAAATTTCGTCCGACGCTAATTTTCTTGCAATTTCAGTTCAGTTGACTCTCTTGTACGAAGGAGGAACATTCGCGCTAAAATAAGTCGATGCAAAGCAAGTTGAAGAGTCGCTGATATTGGACGACAACAGCATATTTCCTCCATGTGCCTCATTTTTTTTACCATACGATGAACATCCCTAATAATTAATTTGCCTCTGTTTTTTTTTTCTTCCGTTTCATCTATGCTCGTCATCGTTTGGTTCAACAAAACAAGTTCTCTAATTCAGCACCAAGCAAACGCACCGAGAAACAATAATAGTCATAATTACTGTTCAAACAAAAGATGAATTGAAATGCTTTAAAGTTGTCGTAATTGAAACGCGGGTGCGCCTTCTCTGTATAGCGGAATCAGCCAGTACCGATTGAGTTCGATGAAAATAAAAAAAATTGTGTACACTTAATAGAGGCGTCAATAAGACGAGAATTAATCTCAATTCCTTTTGCGATGCAGAGTCTTCGGTTCGACCTGGCAAGGGGAGGTCAGAAAGGAGAATCGATGTGAAACCAACCCATGTAGAAATTTCGGTGGATTGCCAGAACTCACAAATCCACCAAGCCTGGCAACGTACTGGGAGTCAACCGTTGACGAACGGTACTGACCCAACACTGTTCTTACAACAGTTCCAGGCCTGGAAATGTACAGTTAGCGACCGTTGCCGACGGTACTAACCCAGTACTTTTCTGGCTATACTGCCAGGCCTGAAAAAGTACACTTAACGACCGTCGGCGAACAACGCTAACCCAGTACGTTTGTTGCAACAATGCCAGGCCTGGAAATGTACACTTAGCGACCGTCGACCAATGGCACTAACCCAGTACTTTTCCTATACAAACGTTCCGCTTACTTTATATATTACTTTAATATATTATATGTATATTATACTATATAATATTCATACAAAATTAGACTTCAGT
>JAAMPD010002073.1:0-17478 GCA_025266255.1 Trissolcus basalis
TTTTTCACTTTACTGGTTTAGTTTTTATGCAATTGTCACTCGAAATATTTAGTAAAACTATCTAACAATGTTGAAGATGAAACTTTGAATCAAAATGAACATTTTTGTCAGAAAATCTCATTTTTTTTGGAAAATGTCAGTTAACTGGTTATTCCAATTTGCCACAGATTTTATTTTTCAAAAAATAGAAATTGTGACTTTGGAGATAATGAATAACTTGTAATTCATTTTTAAAATCAAATTCGGAATTAAATTTAGTTACAACTAAAATGTATAATAATTATTTACAAAAATTTGTTAATAATCTTTCACTTATTTATAAATCCCTTTGCAATGTCAATAAGATTTTTGAATTTTGACATTTTTGTTTGCACTTTTTGTTTTTGTAAGAGTTTAATTAAAAAGCTAATTACAAACTGAAAAACAGTTAATTAAAAAATTTAGAAATTGCAACTTTAGAGATAAGGATATAACAAAATGTCTTGCAAAATGTTTCTAATTGATAAGATGATCTTCTCAAATAGTTTTTTGATTTTTTTTGCACAAAATTTGTAGCATTTATTTTTTTCGCTTTTAATCCGATGACATAATTTGTAAAGTAATTTTCTAATCTGAATTATATCGTAGCTATTTATTTGCAACGTATCTATTCATAAACGAGCGATTCCAAAAGTGTCACGCAGACAACGTGATATCATTTTCCTTCTATGTATACCACATATAAATTAATTTTAAAGAGCAATCTGTATAATTTTGTATCAAATTTCAATTCGCATAACATCGAATGAACACGTTGTTTCTGTTCAATCTTGCGACAATCTTTGATTCTTTTTATCATCCCCACAATACATCTATTATTATACAAATGTAATGTAACATCGGAATTGACATTTTGATGTTTTCATTTCACAGAATTTCAACAGTAGCGAGAATTAATAAAAAATAATTACATATCTTTTCGGAATTGTTTATTGATATTTAAAATTTGATGGAAAAAAAAATGAAAACAAAAACCGTAAATATTATACCAAAAATTGAAAAGAAAGATTGAACAAAAGTTGAAACGAGGAAAGGTCGTTCTGGTTTTTATTTCCTGTTTCTTTTGAATTTCGAACTGAAACTTCAAAAGTTGAACTTTTTATTAGAAAAGACAAACGTTTGGCTGTTGTTTCATAATTCGGCATCGGGACAACGTGAGAGGTTCACTGAAACTTACTTCATTAGTTTCACCTTGCTGATTTCACGTGTTGGAACATGGGGCGAGATTCTCGCCGCCAGATCTATATCATATCCGATCAACTTAATTTGAATTGCCAGAAGAAATGTCAAAATAAATATTTTTATCGCAAAATAAAACGAATGAAAACAAAAATAAGAAGACGAATTTTATAAACTTTAATACTAATATATCCGATCGATTTAATTTGGATTACGAGAGGAAATGTAAATGAATATTCTTTATGCAAAAAATTAATGAATAAATAAACAAAAATAAGAGAATAAAATGTTCATTTTGGACCTTGATCAAATTTGATTCAAATTTGCATTAAAAAATTGTCCAAATTAGTTGGGAGCAGCATACAGATTTGTTTTCAGGCACAGACAATCTTTTGTCATCGTTAATTCGTGGATGAATAGATATTGAAGCGTGTGCGATTTGCACAACATTGGCAATTACGTCATATGGGAGATTACTTAATAATCTCTTTTGTTTTCGCTTAAATGTGATGCAATGGAATTGATTCTCGTTTATTAAGGTTAACTGCGATCAACTTCCGATCAAGCTACGCAATTTATCGAGTTCAATATTTTACTGTAACAAAGTTATTTAGTTAACAATCATAAAGACTGAATGTTTCTCTCTTGTTTTTTATTAACTTTTTTCTTTCAGACACAAAAAGGGTAGTTTTTGTTCTCGTCATTTCAGAAATTTTGATTGTTACTAATTCTATATCAGTTTACAAACAATCTAATATTTATAAATAATTGTTATAAATTAACTATATAATATGAATAATTAAATAATTTATCATTTAATTATTGTTTGATCAATTTATATCATATCTGATTAAATTCTCTGAGACAATACAATTTATTTGAAAAATGATTTTTCGATTCACGGAATTGATCAAAGAAAATTTAACTTTCAATAATTCTTTGTGAAAAACGAGGACTTTTTCATAAATGAACAAGAAATTGTTATCAATATTTCAAAGGATCCTAACACGGGTGACTGTGGAAAATGTAATAAATAAATATTTACAACGGAGGAAAATAAAAGTTTTTATTTCAAAATCTTTTTATCAAAATTAAATACAAGATTTAAAAAATTGACAATCGGTGACCTTCATTGAAAAAAATTTGTAAAGAGAATATCGTAACAGATAATAATATTTTCATCAAAGAATAAAAATATCTTCAAGTTTATTCATTGTTTATAATATTGTGAATCAGGGAAGGGTTAAGTACAACCTGTCCGGTTTGAAAAATTGCCATCGAATTTTATCGGTAGCAAGGTCTAGTGCGGACAGCAAAGTGTGTACGCACCAACGCAGAAACAAAGACGATGAATGGAAAAATGTTAATTCGCACCGTTGTCGAACGGGTTTTAATCTAGTTGTACTTGAATGGACCTACTCGGGTTCAAGTGCAGTGGCTCCGCCTACTGAGTTACCTTCGCTTTTGTGTCCAACGATGCTCGTTAATAATGTCTTCAAAAAAATGTCCCCCTGACAAAAAAAAATCATATATTGTCCATACATAAAGTATACATCGAAAAAATTATTATTTTAAAAATCATACATGCTCGTCAAAAAAAATTGAATTCAGAATTTCAGAAATAGGCATTTTTCAAACTTCAAAACTGATTTTTTTTAATTTGTCATAGGGAAAAATTCATTATAATATAAATGACTATCTATTGTCCAAACTAAACATATTCAACATATATGAACATCAGACAGTAATTGATCTGACACAACATTGTTGATCCATTGTTGACCGACAGACAATCTGTGAGAGTTTTTACTAAGAATGTTGTCCAATTAAAAACCAATCAGTTGGAATCTATTTTTCTGAGACAAAAATCTATCAATTCCAGTTTATCTATTTCCGAAACTGATTTGTTACATCATTTCAGTATGTTATGACCAGGCGTTGACCAAGGCCTTGCACCAAGGCCATGCAAAAATTATTTAGAAATTTAATTTTACATAATGACCTACGTTCATATAATATACGCTCATATAATATGGAACCAAACATATGTCATAATGAAACAAATGCATCGACAGTGCTCAAATTCGGAAATAGATTCCCATACGTAATGCAATTGCAGGCCGATGCGTTTCCTTCAATTAGCTTGATTGCCAATTGATATATTATCGAATTCGTTATAGAATATTTAAATATGGAACTGATTATAATAATACATCAGTCACACATGTCAGACACAACTGTCACGTTTGTTTCCTGGACCAAAAATAAATCAGATTCTTGATATAGTAGGATCAAAATTAGACTGCCACTCGATCCTTTCTTTTTTTTATTAATTTGATATTGAGATTTTCTTTTCTCAATAGACGGTTCGAACAATGTTCAAACAAAATCTTCGGAGACGATGCGCATCCACGTGATTCACGGAGTGAGTTAATTATAACTTTTCTCAGCACAAACCACGTGCTGATTACAGAAGTTCAAACGGATGACGATTTGTCTTAATAGTCCGTCTGTTATTTTTTTAGTCGCACTTTGTCTTGGTGTAAAATGAACTTGATAAAAATAGAAGTGGCAAATCAAAATAAATGTCACCGCAGGTGAGAACCAATTTGAGACAATTTTTAATTTAAAAACCAACCTCATGATATAATTGCATTAATTGAATCATTTCTCATTTTTTTTTTTTTTTTTTTTTTTTTTATATGAAAAAAGTCCGTGCAATGATGACTGGCACTGATAATAGTGAAACGTAACGTTGCACCTCGTATGACGCAACAGTTTTGCGAGCATTTTAATTGACCAAGTATGTGGTCATATAATTTTCTTTTTCACCGGTCAAAGTGCATTATACAACTTCTAATGACATTGAAAATTTTTATTTCATTCAAACTCGCAGGGTTCGTTTTATCCTTGCTAAAAAGTTTATATTTTTCTTTATAACTTTGTTTTCATTAATCTTCGTTGGATTTAAAATTACATTTTTTTTTCAATGTCAATCTGTTCAATTTGTTTTTATGAAAAATTTTGCACGTTTATAATTTATGAAAATTTATAATTTATGAAAATTAATTGCAATCTGAAAAAATTATGCTAGAAATTGAAAATCTGTCAAATGTTGTCAAATGACAGTTTCTAAAGTAATATAGTGTTCTTAAAAGGTTTTTATATATGGACCTTTTGAAATGATTTATGATCTTTTTTTTTTCCAAGAAAATTTCGTATATGGTAATGTTCAATTCTAAATCGAATTTTTTTGCGTTGCGTTTCAGGTATGATTATCGCGTTGGAAGCGTAACTCATCTACTGGACGCACCTACAGCCGCGACGAAACTCGTTTTGATTGCGAGGGAAAATGGAAATTTGATCGACGTCCAGCAAAAATGTCCCCCTCTTCTAATCGGATGGGAGATCTCGTGATCCGGCCTGGCAATTGGAGCAATTTCATGTGAAACTAACAATTTGCACGATAACATTATAAATAGCAGCATCTCGGTTGGCGGTCGAGTTTCATGGTCGAGCAACGAACTCAGTGAAAAAAGAATGATGGAAGGTGGGGACCGACAGTCTGACGAGTTTGCTGGGATTCTCACCAGTTCCGCTGAATAAAGTCAACTTAGATGAATTGATGATAGGTTGCTACTAACGAGCAATTTGGTTTTTGTTTATTTTACGCGGTGACTTGATTCCTTATCGATTACTCGCAAAAAAATATGTTATACTTTTCAAGGGACCAAGTTGAATCAAAACCTCAACAAATGATCATTTAAATTTTGTTTCATTTTTTTCAACTTTTTTAATATCTGCCACATCCTTCGTGCCCCGTTTTATAACTAAACATAACTCCTTGAGATTAACCCTCAAGGCGAAACCTTGCAAAGGCTAAACAGGACAAAAAGATTAATTTCATGTGCAATGAAAATGATCATAAACCAAAAATTGAACGAAATTTGACCTCGAAAAGACTAAATGAAAAGAAACCAAAAAAATAAAATAAAATAAAATAAAATAAGATTAATTTTGTGTGTGAGTTGCGCGCGGTAACCTTACAAGCGTCATTTGTATGCAAAATATACAACTGTTTACGACAATCCATTGTGATACACTTTAGAATTGTTTCATTAACGCACACAGGGCCTGGCATAAAAATATTCAAGGAAATCGAAGCGCGCATTAGAAAGCGGCCGACGTGAATCAATTTACATGCGTATAAAAAATGCAATTGTCGTGCGCGTCTCATTTTTGTACATGGCCGTTTGGAATTGGCCTTACCTGCAATACCAAAATTGATGCAATTGTTCTTGTCTGCCAATTACCTATTTTTTAGTTTTTAATACGAAAAGTGAATCATATCTAGAAAAGTCCATATAAAAGATGAAAAAATATTCAAAATTTTATGGAAATGCAAAAATGCATTTATTAATTATTTTTAAAAATTGAAATATAGAATATAAATAATAATGAATAAATATGATAAATTTATACGAATAAAATTCTTAGTTTTGATTTAAAAAAGTTTAGCATTCAAATGCAACAAGTGTTACAAGTACGTAAATGCAAGAAATTGCATTTTAAATTATTTCGAAAATTTTGTGGAAATATAACACAATCAAAAAGATGAATCAATATGATACATTTGACAATGACAATTTTTAACTCAAATTGAAAATTTAAATATAAAATATATGAAAAATGAATAACGATGTGAAACAAAAATGCATAGTCAAAATAAGTTATTAAAAATTTATGTAAAAGTAATAAACTTAACGTATTTATTGAAAAAAATGTCCAAAAATTATTCACATGGGGTATAAATATTAATCCAAAAAATTTTCATACAATGCAATAACCAGTTTTTATACAGATATTTTAAGAATAATTTTTTTTTCAAAATGAAATAAGTTGTAAATCTTTAACAAAATAGAACATTATAGGGACAGCTCTCGATGAAAGAAAAGCGATAAATAAAAGGCGCGGAGAAAAATGTATTGACGTCAATGAATAATTGAAAGATAGGTCCGAAACTGGGCATTGAAGTTAAATTAACAGGTTTCATTGTTTGAGACGTACGTAGCGGAGGGCAAAGCACTTTGTCTAGCATGGACGCATACGTGCGATGCCCTTTTTCTGCCCTGCTCTTAGCCAATGATCGTACCTGCTCGATCAGTAAGAAAGGCTTGACCGTGCATCGATGCAGTAGGAGGGCGTGATGATTCTTCAAGGTCGCTTTGCCCGGGTGTGGTGCATTGCTTTTTTCGTTGATCAAGTACTATAAAAGCGCCAGGATTTGCAGCTACAAGCATAGTAGTTTGCTGCAAACAGTAACAAACCACATCCTCAAACAAACATGTACAAGTTGGTGAGTAAACATCTCTATTCAAAATGTTCTAACATTTCAAATGTCACAATATGTTTTTCAAAATTGTTTCCTAATTTCATTTATCGAAATTTGACTTTTCCAACATTTTTTCATAAATTAAAACATACAAAATTATTTTTAAACAAAAATTAAAAATATCCATTGTTAAAAGGATTGTTTTTAAATAAAAAAAATATGTTTTATCATTTTTCGTTGGCCAACCAGATGGGGGTTTTTTTGAAGATGAAAATGTTTTTTTGTGAATGTGAGATTGAATGAGAAATTTTGTTTCAGGCAATTTTCGCTGTTCTCTTGGCCGTGGCCGCCGCTGTTCCAGCACCAGCCCCAGCACCAGCCCCAGCACCGGCACCAGCTCCAGAACCAGGTGTAGGACTTATCAGCCCAGCAATCTCCAGCTATGTCGCTCCTCTGGCCTACAGTGCGCCCTACAGTGCTCCATATTACAAGACGTACTCTGCACCTCTTACCTACGCCACTGGATACGGTTATGGAAGCTATCCCCTGATCTACCGAGGAGGATACCTCATCTGAACACACACTCATCCGGACGACGCTTTGCTGACCAAACATTGACCTTTCTATTTCACACCGATGCACACTTTCAAACATCAACTTTTTGGAAATAACGCGATTTCAAAAATGTATCATCATTAGACAGTAAAAACAAACTGATGTCAATAAACATTTGGGCTCTATTTCCAACTTGGCTGACTTTTTATTCCTCATCCTTGAATTATGAATTTTGAATTTGAATAGTGAACTAATTTTCATATGAATTTTGGTTCATTTCATATACTTGAAAAGGCACATTTTCTTTTATTATTTTAGTTTTTAAAAACGAAACTATTTCGAATTTATTGTGTAGTTCTAAATTATAATTTTGAGTTATTACAATTATGAATTCAGATTTTCAATGAAAGTAAAATATATAACATAGAATAATGAAAAACATGTTGAAATTTTGGGAAGCACAAAAAAGTTTCGCTTTTTTCCAGATTCAAAAATATGTTATATTTTAAAACTTTTTTCTGATTTGATAAAATGTGAATGAAATAAATTTGAAATCGAGAATATTAAAGTGGTTTCATATCAAAACAATCAACCAAAAAATTGACTGTAAAAATGTTAATTTTGTTTTGATATTTTGTTTCAAGTGTAATAATTGTTTAAATTATCTTATAATTTTTTATTTTAGTAATTACTTTTTAATTTTTGATGATATGAAAAATTTTTATTTTTCAAAAATATGCCAATTAGATTCTGATTCACAATATTTTGAAATTAAAGAAAAAACACATGTAATTTTTAGATTAAATCGGTTGAAAAATTTTGGTTCCAATCGAATAAACCCGTCAAATAATCACTAAATATTTATATAAAATAGTGATTCTTCGAAAATAATATCATTTCCAAGAAATTATTTTCAAAAAAATGATGTAATTTTTTAACAGTATTTGACAGCTTATAAAATTTGTTCGCAAAAACACTCTTGAAAAAGAAGAAAAAATCTCTTTTTTTATTGCAAAATAATTTTTCTGAAATAGTTTATAAAAACATTTTTCTCGGTTACATATATATTTCTCCCCTTGAAAGTTACAAGTTGTCTTATTGCAAAACCATATAATTTTATCAGTTGAGCTCATCCTACCATCCAACCATAAAATCGAAATGTCAACTTTTATTTTCCCTTTTTTCCTTCCAAGAAAACATGGCAAACTGAATGAGAAAAACCCAGCAAACGAACCAATAAATGACTGTAATGACAATAGTATAGACACATATTTGAAGCGTGTACACACAACGTGTAAAAAACGATAACGTAAATCGATCATCTAAGCGCAGAAAGGTTATACCCGACGCATGCAAAGCGGCGGATTACGAGATATAACAAATTTGAATGTTTTTTCAAGTCGCATCAACGATTCCATTGATGCAATGTGATATAATCGTTTCATGACGTTGACTGCATTTTTCAATTCTTTCACAAGCCTCCCGATCGAAACTTGACGTCGGTTCTGTTGTATGTTGTAACGCAATTTTATTGTGAGTCCTCAAGCGTCGCGCTTTCGGTGGTGGATCCGATATAAGAGCTCGTAACTCGCTGTCACAGTCATTCGTTTTTCAGTCACTGAAACAAAGGATCTTCTAATTAAACATGATCGGATTCATTGTAAGTTACAAAGTCAACATTCATTTTTCAAAATTTCTAACTTTCATTAATAAGTTTTTCATAAAAAAAAAAATATTATTTCTCCATAACCTGGGGTAATGCTGACAGTTCAGCTAATTGTGACAATTTTATCAATATTTTAGACCTCAAAAATATTCTTTCAATTTCAAATTTCAATGTCATTTTTTTTTTATTTCAATTTTGACTTTTATAACACTAGCAGTACCAAGGGGAAAAATTTTCCCCTGCAAAATTACGAATACATGTAAAATAGTCATCGAAGATCTCTCATGAGATTATTATTATTTTTTTTATTGTTCTCACATTCTATAAACTTTTAAAAATACAAAAAATTATGTTTTAGAATGCTATTATCCAATTTACCAGTATAAATTAAATTGATCCTTTTACCCTTGGTACTTCTAGTGATAAAAGAGCAATTTATTCACAATTATCCCAACTGCTTAAATATAATGTATATAATTTATATATAAATATAAGTATAGAAATTAAAATTTGATTCCAAATTCAATTAACTGGATGAATTTCTCTGTTTCTTGTAAGATGAAAGAAAGAGCTATCATATGAATAAATAAATTTTGAATTTTAGGTCCTCGTTGCAATGGCAGCAACAGTTTCTGCCGGTATTGTTCCAGCGGCGCCAGTTGTAGCTGCGGCCCCAGTCGCAGCGGTGCCTGTGCCTGCCCCAATAGTGACGGCGAGGAGTAGCCAAGTGGTAGCAAGAAACTATAACGCCTTGGTGGGAGCTCCCTTGACTTATGCAGCACCTTATGCTGCATACCCAGCGCCGGTTGCTTATGCGGCGCATGCAGCCTATGCTGCTGCACCGGTTGCCTATAGTGCACTCCCAGCACCGTACGCGCCTTTTGCACCAGTCGCGCCTGCCGTAGCAGCTCCTGTTGTTCTTAAATAGATCGCTGTACAGATCCTTGTTTGTTATTTGTTGAAATTTTGTTTTGAAAATAAAATGTGATTGTTACAGAAATTTTAGATTTTGTTATTGCATTCGAAACCTGATGAAAAAATTGAGTCATTTTTCTTTTTTGGCTTTAATAAATCTCTTGCCATGATATTGATTACTTGGGCAATTAAAAAAAGATTATTTTATTAGAAAATTGTTTCATTTTTGTAAAATGATGAAATGTTGTTTCTCGTGGTCTATTTCATATTTTCTCTTTTTATTTATCTGATCAGGCTCCAATTATTTACTTTTCACAAATTAGTCTATTATAACGTTTTGAGTCATATTTGTTCTCATCCTATCGTCATCAGCTTCTAATTGGGATTGTTATAATTATCCAGTTGAATTAATTTGCTATTTTGCATCACCTTTCCATTTTTTATGATTTATTTTTTTAATAACATTTCATTCTATTACATAGTTATATTTACGATTTTATTCATTTTTCAAAAAATATATTATTGTTTTAGATAACAATTTATGCATTTTCATCTGCATTTTTACGTTTTAATGTTAATGGTACAGTTTGAGTTTACAAAAAAATGCAATAATTTATTTCAAACACAAAAAAAATGAAGAATAAAATGAAATGAGAAAATAGTTTTTACAAATTGGATGTCAAAGCAAAGATCAAAGTATTGTCCCTGGAAACTTGAGACTTAAAAGAAAAAATAGAAATATTCATTGTTTGCTAAGTTTACTTTTTGAATGAAAATTTCAAGATACAAGATCAATATAGTTTTTTTTTTTAATATTATTTTTTATAAAAAATACGTAGATGAAGAACGTAGGTGACGACATTCATTACGCCTCCACAACATCTTCGTTCACATCAAAATTGAAAATTTCTAGAACGAGATTTCCCAGATTGTTCTAGAAAAAATAATGATATAATAAACAGAGTAGCTTCAATTAAACAATTTTTATTGCATACTAAAAATAAGAATATGAAAATTTCAAATATATAAATAAACTGAACAAAACTAAAATTTTGCAAAAATTAATTTATTTTAAGACACTTTCATTACATGTTATCTAATTTTTATTTTTAATTTGAAAGGAATATTTTTTCCACTTTTATACCTCTGATTTTTATATAGATTATATTATCGCTTTGTCAATAACTCTAATGCAAAATGATTTAAAATATTATAAAAATACATGCCAAAGTTTTGAAATTTAATTTGTATTGATACATCGCAATAATTTACATATAATACACAATAATTACATACAATATTTTTTACTTGATGTGTTAACATTTGTTTGAATGAATTTGAAGAAATTGCATTAGGAAAATTACTTTAGAATTTAGTGAGAAGAATAACGAAAAGAATTAGTGTAAACATTTGATGGTAAATATTTATCAATTTTCACTTTTTACATCAAATATTCATACTCGCTTATATAAGATTTCTTCCTGCAACCGACAAATGAAACCAGCAAAAATGCAAAGTCTTTTTAGTATACAAAAAAGAGATCAAATATTCAATTCCAAGAAATCACATCATATTTTTCCGCATTTTGTACATGAAAATGTTCCACACAACATTTCAATTCTCACTTATTACTTAGACTGAATATAGTTTCCACTCGAAACTCTCTTAAAGCATATTCTCTTAAAGCAAATCCTCTCCAAATGCAACAACGTAAAGCAACGACTTATTATAAAAAAATAGTATTTTAGGTGAAACAATGTAAAAAAAATCATTATTAAAATAATTTTTTTTTAATTCCAAATTCCCTTAAAGGGGGGTTAACATTGCCCTAAGAGAAGTTTGAGTGCATTTTCGTCCGATCAATAAATTTTACTGCGAAGATTATTAATTCAAGCGATGTTTGAAAATGATCTTATTTTCACTATCAGGCGTCGATTTGTCCACTCGGTGAATACTTTATTCGACCTTACGCAATTTATTTTACGCATTTCATTCGCGTAGGCCTAAGAAAGTGTATCGCATCGCTTGTTTATTGCTATATAAGGATAGCAGTCCACCAAGCTTCAGTTACTTTTTTGCTAACACAACACAATACAATGATGATCATGGGAAACATTTTTGCAGTTAGTTTTTATTTTTTATTGAATTGACATTTGAAATTTGTAATTTTTTTAAAATTATGTATTACAATTCACAATTATTGTTATTATTATATATATTAATATAAATTTATATCATATAATAATTATATTATTATAATTCTGATGACATTTTAATAATGATTATTTTCATTTTTAGATTATCGTCACCTTATGGTTGACAATATTCAACATGGCTACAGCTGGAGTGATCCCAGAAATCGCTCCAGTGGAAGTCGGGTACACCGGAGTTGTCCCATACAACATTCCACCCCATGCGAGCCGGGTTGACATCACAACAAGAAGTTTGGCAGCACCGATTTTTGCCTCGTCTCCATTCGTAGTCGCCTCAGCACCTGTTCCAGCTTCGTACGAAGCTGCTTATCAATATCCATTTTATCCAAACATTCCCTACGAATCCATAGTTGCTGCTCCGCCAACTCTCATTTAAATGTATATAAATAAAATAGCAATTGCAAAATAAAAAAATTTTAAAAACTCATACTTTTATAATTTATGTCCTTAAAAAATTGTTATAAAAATGGAAATTGAATATTAAAATAAAATATTTTTTACAATTTTTTGACAGTAGTGACTTTGAAGTTTTTTGTTTTAATTGTAAACTGTAATTGACAAATGACAAATGTTTATATAATTTGTCTTGTCTTTTGTACTTTTTCAATGCCATTTTTCGTTAAGAAAAATAAAGGAGATAGAAAATAGTGTAACATTTCAAAAACAAAACACCGTTAACGCAATATTGAAGACAATACGTGTTCTCTTCGCAAAATTATCAACTCAGTAACAATGGCTGTTTTCTTTTCAAGCAAGCGTAAATGGTGCGATTACACGTTTTGTTTGCTCTTTATGGGACACCCGCCAAGTAGGGATGAACGGGCGCTTATGTAATAAAAGTTCACCTGAGTTAACCCGAAGTCGATGAGTCTCAATTGCGTTGCAATTGGCTGCTTTATTGAATTATGAATAATATTTCTATCATCATTTAGTGAACTGTTATGTAATTATTATACGATTCGCATTTAATTGTAGTTTCAGACGTGTATCTTTATATCATTCATACCACCAAAGGATCAAACACTTACGTTGTTCACTTTTTTTTGTTTATATAGGGTGAAAATCCTTAGGGTACTTTGAAATGAAAAAAACATTCAATTCAAACCAGATTAAATCATTATTTTCAAGTTAAAATTTTGTTGTTTCAGAACAAAAATATTATTTTGTTATTTCAGAATTTGAAAATTATAATTTATTCTATATTCTGAATTATTAATGAAAAAAATACATTTTCAATCGAAAAGTGATTACATTATAATAGATATAAATAGAAATGATTTGAAATTAATTTTTTTGGAGTAAATACTTGATTGGTTGAAAGAATTGATTTTGTTAAAAAGTTTTTATTCTTCAATGTTATGATTATTGTCACTTTTGTTTACATTTTTTTGGCTCTGTTGGATGAGTTATGCAGAGTTCTTGGAAAAGTGAAGTTGAATATATTCTTCGGAGAAAAAAGTGAAATTTTTTTAGCATTGACACCTCGGGGAATGTCGTGACAATACGTGAGACGCGAATTAATCAAAACTGCTTTCATGCGTATTGGTTACAAAACAGCAAATCGCATAACAATTTTTCTTTTTGGTCGCATTCTTGTCGCGTGGGTTATTCGACGTAAACAAAACGCGAGCATCCGTTCTGTAAACAAATTGAAATGGTGTAAACACAATCATCGGTTGACATTTCTACATGAACAGCACAACTAATAAATAACTCATCTTCCGCTGAAAAACACCATCAACTATTGATTTTCAATTGTCATTTTTATTTGCTTCACAAACATCTTTTATCTTTGTTTTCAATCGTTTTCAATAATTTTGTTCAATTTGATTATTTTCAATTTCAATACAAAAATTGCCACAATTTTCTAATTCACAAAAACGTTTCTATACAAAATATTTATTCAATAACTGCGTTGCAGAAATGTATATTTTTGTTTGTTTTTTTATTTGCATATCAACACGTGTGTCGATCTCATAAATTTTCTCATCAGGTTCTTTGTATGTTCGAACGATCGAAGACAATTTATTTTTCGTCCTGCTAGAAATTTGATTGTCGAGTCACGATTTTTTTGCGGTTTCGCAAAGACAGCCATTTCATGCCAGGCGAAAGCAAAAAGTGGGGGAACACTATTGGCAAATAAATATCTATAAAAACTTTGGAACAAGTAACCGAATTGTCTCAGTTGTTTCAACGTACCCTAACAAACAATTCAAAATGAACACCTACCTTGTGAGTATAATTACGATTCATTAAATAAACGAAACCGAAAATCAGACAAAAACAAAATGACCGAAAAGGAACAAATGAAAACAAAACCACTCCTTGGCATAAATTTTGTTCGAAAAATATGACTCATGGTTACAAACAGTAGTTATCATTGAAACCCTGAAAAAAAAAAAGCTGCAAAATGAAATAAATTTATAAATACCACCATTTACAATAAAAACGAAGCGGAAGTTCCCTGAAGAGTCGTTTGAAACATCCTTCGCATGTGTTATAAATAAATAAATATCGTTCGTTTTATTTTATGATCTTAACGATGAGAAAATATATTAATCATAAACGCGCCGGAGGCAAAATTTATTACCCGGAGACGGAAACAAGTACGATTCAGAAACGAGAGAGAAAAAAAAGAACGAACATATACTGCCATAATAATTTCTTCCTCCTTTGCATTTTTTTTCTTGTAAAATTTGTTTGACTTTGCATCAACAGTGATTTACGACGCGAAATATAATTCAATAATTCAATTATGAGCTCATGGCAAATTGAAATTAAACTGAGACTGATTTATTCGACAGCTTGTCTTCGCGGCTTTGGCTGCAACCTGCTCGGCTGGAAGAGTGCCCGTTGTGCCATTCGGGATTGAAACCTTCGCGAGCAGCTACAACGCTCACGCTGTAAATCATGCCATAGCGGCGCCTTATGTCGCAGCTCCAGTTCCGTACGTGCCGAGTTCTCCATACGTTGCCGCTGCTCCGTACGTTGCCGCCGCCCCTGCCGTTGCGGCTGCGCCTGCTCTCACCTATCCTTCATTAAGTGCATATTCTGCGCCCATCATCGCCGGTCGTCGCTAAATTTCACATTGGTCAGCCGTACAACAAAAATGAACTCGTTTTTTATATCAAATTATTTTGACCGATATTCCAAATTTGTTGATCGTATAAAAAATCAAATCATTTTTTATACCAAATTATTCTGACCGATATTCTAAATCGATAAGTATATTAAAAAATGAACTCTTTTTTTGATACCAAAATATTAGCCATGAAATTAAAAAAAAAAAAATGATAAAATATAAATTTGTACAGACTTGTCAATATTTCACAACTAACTTTTTGATAACTTTTCGTAAACAATTTTATTGTTGGTTTGTTTTTTTTGTGTAGAAAATCATTGTCTAGATGATTTGTATATATTTCTTCTGTCGTATGGATTTATTTCGTACGAAAAAAGTGTATTTTTTAATTCACCGGATTATAATTATTTTTCCCCTTGTAAATATTGATCTTCAATGTACCGATATAAAAATGTGTAATAAAATTTCTCTACCGCTGAATGATATATACGTTAATGGAAGCATATTGAAATTCAAGATTGCCATTTTTACGAAGCTAAAACGAGGTCCTTAGTTTTCATGGTCCGTGAATGTTTTTTTCACAAGGTTTCGTAAGTTTTCTTTGCCATGAGTAACTTTTTTTATTTATTTTTTTTTTCGTTGAAAAATTTAGAAACAAAAATTTATGAAAATTACTTTCATCCATGGTTATAATGAAACTGAAGGAAAAAAAATGTAAGATTGGTAATTAAAAAATGAAATTAATGAATTCCCCGATCGCATAAGGTAAACAACGTTGCGAAACTGGCGATGCAAATTTTAATTCATGGTGGAGACGTCGCACTTTTACAAATATCAGTTGCATCGAGTCGAGACGTAGTTGAGTTTTAAAAGGTTATTTATCTTGGATATTACAAGACATCTCGATGCGCGAAACATACGTGCCGTTATTGAAATGACTCCGAACGCGATTCTAACCGTGCGTTATTGTGCAAGTAATTTTATACTTTCTCAGGTCACCGGTTGTACGACAAGTCGATGACTAAATAAATCAAACTATATGTCTCACGTTTTTGTTATTTGTTTCCATAAAAACATGTAACCAACTTTTTAAATCAAACAAATTTTGTTATCAAAAGTTGAATATGTTGAATTGCAAAAAAAAACATAGATAAATAAATTACAAAGTTGATATTAAAAACCTTGAGAAACTCCAAACAAATTAGAATTATGAAATAGAATAATTTTAAATTATTGAAAAAATGAGTGAACAAACGAAAAAGTTGTTTTTTCATTACTTTCTTGAATGATAAAAGATGATTGATATTTTTTGTAGTGTCTTTTTTTAGAGAAATCAGAAGTATTACGTCAATGATGCAACACAAAGTTTTTTTTGGTCAAAAATTTAAGGACGAAATGACTAGCAATCAGAAGTGAACAAAAAAAACATGCGACTCGGAGAAGAAACTGCGACTCGTACAAAGGAGCAATCATCAATGATTGTAGGTAATGATGCGTGGACGAAAATAAATAAGTGCACTCGAAATTAACGGCGGATCATATTTGGAATCTGCATAATACGTGTTTAGCATTAGCAACGGAAGTGTTTCAGAAAAGTAGGTTAAGGTGTAGTGCGTACATTACTCGGTAGGAGTACAGGTTGTTACGCAGCGGTCTCGCGGTATTCTCAGAAAATAATAATGGATTAAAGCGATTGTATACTGTTTGGCTCGGTGAAAAAAAATTTGATCGCAATTTTCTAGTTCAAATCATCATCACCATTTCCGTGCATTTAATTTTCAATTTTCAAAGATTAAATATAAATTAGCAAAAAAATTTAAAAATAAAATAAAATAATAATCATGTTACATAATAAAATTGTTATAAAAATGGAAGCAATATCATTTTTATCATTTTGTTATTAAAAATTCACTTTGATTCATTTGAAAAAAATATAAAAAATCTAATTTCTGATTTACAAAAGAAAATAATAAGTTGAGAAAAAACTTTTCAATTCATCATCAGTTTTAATTAATTAAAAATTTTTTATAATGAATTAAATTTCTTGATTAAATGAATTTGCTCGTCTTGGTAACATAATTGCGCGAGGAAATAAAAAGTCATTTTCGGGACGAATTCATCATGGTGAATTCTTTGAATGCATTAAGAGAAGCAGCGTATGCAATTATGTTTTATGGTAATAATGGTCTGAATGCAGGTGCCACATATCAGATTTTGTCCGATCATTATTTTTTATTCTTGTCATTAACGTTTGTACAAAGGTAAGCTTTGTACAAATCAGGCTAGAGGTTTTCGTCATAGCTGTTTAACATGAGTTTGCATAAGAATCATAAAGCCACTGTGTTTGCAGTTGTTAATATACATACATATTATATAAGCCAACTTTTTGTCAAGCGCAAACTTGATGAAGTTGCGACGGATCGACCCTCGTAATTTACTCGACGTTATTCTTTCTTTTTTTTTTTTTTTTTTTCATCGTCGTAACCCGTCTATTTGG